>JAQPZY010001312.1:0-245000 GCA_029931535.1 Margaritifera margaritifera | reverse complement strand
GCACACAATTTGTTCAGCTAAAGGAAAGCAAGCTTTTTAGAAAAGCCAATATTTGTAATGAGAATGATAAGTAATCAAATTATGCTGGTACAGCATCATTGCAGGGACACCTTTCCGAAAATCACGGTTTAATTCCATCCGTTGAGAGGGTCAAAACTTAGCGTTTAATTCACATCCATTTCACAGTTAAAGTCAGTTCCTTGAATCTCTGTTTCAGGAAACGGCATTAATAATTTTGTTTTAAGTAAAACACATTGTGTACTTCGTTTGCATGGGTTATAAGTATCCTCGTTAAACATCTAATCGAACAGTAATAACTTGTAAAGATTATGTGACATACTTCTGACGAGGTGCATAAATTCCAAAAATGAACTGAAATGATCAAAAATAGATGAAACAAACGAAAACTAACCAACAATGCACAAACTTGAACCCAAAAGGATCGAAAAGAAATAAAACTGAACTTAAAAGAGTATGGAAAATAATTTTGGTAGTCCATAACTGGTAGCATATATGCATTAAGACACATATACAGAATTTGCGGGTGGCTAGAGGTACATTTTTCCTGAGTCTACTTAGTAATGCTATTTTTGATGAAAGAGATTTGCACATAACATCTACTTGACTATCTCATTTTAGGTAGTTTGCAACAACTATTTCATCTTTCCTCTCTCTCTCTCTCTCTCTCTCTCTCTCTCTATATATATATATATATATATATATATATATATATATATATATATATATATATATATATATATACAGTAAAGATTGTTTATTACGTTCTTGGATACAATGTTTCCTCTGTTGTAACGTTTGAATTTAAATTCCCCGGCCAAATTCTTAACTAATATATATTCCAAAGGCTTTGTTATAACGTGCCTTGGTTACAACGTTTAATTGGTTATAGCGTTTGATGTGTGTTGTCCGCCTGAGAAACTTAGTTCAATTATAACTTTTTTTATCACCTGACGCGCCGGGGGCCCCGGAGCTCCGAGAATAAGGCGCTCGCCTTTACAGATCACTCACATATCCCACCTGTATCGGCGTGGGTTCGTGTAGAAATAATGATGTGCTTGTTGAGGTACCTGTTGTTCAAAGATTTTCGATAGTGATGGAGGCAATCAAATAGGTCACAGGTTCAAATTTTCGATCATTTTAATAAATAGGTGAAAATTCAATATTTTTTAATTTATCAAGAAAACTGCCAGTGTTGATACCTATGTTAACAATATAAGTGAGTGATCTCGTGATAACAGGTTCATCCATTGTAAGAATTACGTTGTCTGTATTCGTGTTAATACATTGAGTACTGTCTTCCCTATAATTTTTTCGCACACACGAAAAGAAATTGATCAACATCTCTTCTGTCTCTTCTGTAGACGAAGGTGTTTCATTTTTGCTTTGGAGAATGACTGAAGTAGTTTTTAACACCATGAAAACAGGTGAATGATGATACCCGCTAATCATCTCAACGGAAGTCTTTTTTACGCCTTCTCAATAAAAGTGTCAAAGAACCAGATTTTACGAAGCATTTTACACTTTCCTCGATGTATATGAGGAGGATTCTATGACTTTTAACCAGTTTGATTGTAAGAATATATTAATTTGGCTAATATTTCACGGACTATGGTTACAGAGATCCGTTTCCCATAGTTGTCTGTGTTATGACCCTTATTATGGGGCACACATACAACCCAATCTAGCGCAACAAAAAGCACAGACACCCATAGATTGTTCCTTGTTGTAGGATTGTTTTAACTCTAGAGTATCTAAAAAAAATCCGTTTCTCAAAAAGTTATCTACCCCCATGTTTTACCAGCGATCACTTTTAAATTATAAAATTGTCGTCGAGAATACTAGTTATGAATCGTTTTACTTTTTGGCGCCATCAGTTTATAACATATAATTTCTTGAAGATAAATACACATTTATGCATGCTAAAATTTACATAGTAAAAAGGATAAATGTTTCTCCGGGTACTCTCTGATGAAAATACTTTTGTAAAAAGCAACACACACACACACACACACACATACACACACACTTGATATACCTACCTTCAAGAAAAAGTGTAATAGCTATAATAAAGTAAAAATTCCACAATTAAATGTTCTTTTGGAACGAACAAACTCTGTCAATAAGATGTTTCCACTCCCTCGCTTTCCAAGAACTGCAGACAAATTACCAGGAAGACATAAACGACTATCAGTACATATGTTTATGTACACAATCAGATTGAAGCTATGGCAACCTCTAAACGTCAGAGTTTTAGTTTAAGTATTGCTTATGTTTCTTATGAAGGGAAGGGCTATTCAGGTTAACTTTATAAACAATAATGCACTAATTTCTAACGTATATATATATATATATATATATATATATATATATATATATATATATATATATATATATATATATATAAAGTCAATACGCTAGTTCCGTATTGGTGGTGTAATTGTTTAACTTTAGTCTATACAATATATACCCAACCCAAAATGACATGCGCACACTCACTTTTGACTGGGTTTATGATTTTACCCATTGTATCGGTCATGTGAGATTTTGCTAAAGCCCTGCTTGCATGCAGATATCATATCTTTCCAATACACTAATAATGAACTTTAATATTTTTGAATTGACACTGCATATATTCTTTAATTAGTAGCGTAGAGTAATTGTGTGCATTGATGCCAGGGATCTTACATCGTGAACATTTCTTTGTTTGGTTTTGTTCTACGGCGACTATACTAAAATGAACATAATTACATCATTTGTGCACATTTGAAAGGCGCAATAACATTATGTTACGCTTCCCTCACCCCATGGTCAATCACGGATGGAAATTTGATCGTTATCAATCGATGAATACTGATCAACTGTTGTAAACAGCCATCTTTAACGGAAGGATGACAAATAAGGTATTACGCAACGCGGACTAGGAGTCGTTTCCAAAAGTTCACTTGGCCTGCTTCCAATAAACTTAGATAATGGTGATATTTAACATTTCAAATGATTGATGTGGTTTATAGATGCTTAGAATTTGAGACAATGAAGAAACGACCAAAGCGGTACAGTCTTGTCCCGTTTATCAGAATGCCCCTTATCCGACAACAGCGGCTTTATGACGTTAAGGTGAAAACAGTTTTATTGAAAGTCATTCACAATCTTAACCGTTTGTCTGAATCTGACAGTTTGGTTGAGACGATGTTTTTCACGAGAACATTGTTACGGCTCTGTTAGTTACATGAAATATTTATCCACACGAGTCCTTCCAGTAAAGTAGTCAGATTAACAACACTTTTGGATACATGAATACAGTTCTGAGCAACCTTCAATAAATCCTTTTCGCACTTTGCGTCTAACTGTTGCTGTTGGATAAACGGAAATAGGATTAATTATATCAGTTTGTACATTGGTAGTGATTTGTAGTATTATAATGAAAGTTTGAGCTAATGATATATCTATATAGGTATTTGGAATATAACTTTATTTAGCACATTTTTAATCATTTGATATTAACTAAATATAGATTTAAAATGAATAAATATGTGCATGTATACAGAGCACTTGCTATTTTTAATATAAGAAATGTGACGTACTTATTTGTGTTAAAATATCATTCCGTAGTTCTGGATTTTGTATTGCACACATTGCACAGATATTACCATTTTTATCAGACGATTCTTGCATAAAAAAAAATTGAATTTGATTTGCACAGGTTCTTAATATTCATTAAATGTTTCTGTCATGTATATATCCAATATCTATGAAACTCGTTTTGAGTGTTAATTTATATATATATATATATATATATATATATATATATATATATATATATATATATATATATATATAATATATATATATATATATATATATATTTACTGCAGATAATGATGTCATTTTTCACGAAATAATAACATACATTCCTTTGATTATATGTATCTCTGCTATCGTCACAAAAGTGTTGGTGTCTGCACATATACTGCTCAATTGGACTGTAATTTCAAAGTTTGTACACATTAAGTAGTCGATTTCTGAATCCATTGCCACTCTCTCTCTCTCTCTCTCTCTCTGGCTTTTCCGCAAAAATTTATACCTATTGTACCATATTACTATAGGTTGGTAATTAATAATCCATTTCCTTTCTCAAAATGTCAAATTACATAAACACATATTCAATTAACTCATGATATGTACACAAGGAGGTAATTAATACGTGAATGAAACACTACTATACCTCTAGATGTAGGTGATATGTAAGATATGCACTTTGACGTCATACATTTTCACAATATATGCATGAATAACGCCCGTAAGGTTTATTAATAATAGTAGTTGTATGGGCTTACTGGGAGACATATCATATTTAGATTGGCGCCCATGGGTTAACATGCGGGGGACTGTATGGGGACAAATGATAATGATAGTGGCCATTGGTTTAACATAGGAATTGGTTTATAGGGACAAAAGAGTGTATAGGGACAAAAGGGTTTATAGGGACAAAAGGGTTTATAGGGACATACGGGAATGTATGAATATACATACACATAAACAAAGAAACAAATATACACCAAACCTACAAACACAAATGGCAATAATGATGAGTATATCTCTTTTCTAGAAAATGTGGGTGGCCCTAAACAGGACCGTTGGAGTTGTTAACCAAAGTGAGTTAACACATATCACACCTCTTCACTGGTCTTCTTCTCCTCAAACTTCTGCGCACAGCAGGTCTGTCGAGTAAGACCCGGTTTAGACAGCCTTGTCTCTCCACATACATTCTTCTCTTCCATATCGCTGTCTGTGATTTCGGCAATTGCCCATAATGCTTTCACATACATAGAGTAGTCCCGGTTAAACAGCATTCCCGAAACAATCGTCGATTCTTTTTTTTTTTTTTTGTGGACACCCTCCTAGTCCTTCCCAGCATATATGGCTGGTTAGAGCGTAAGAGGCGACCCCTCATAGAATTTTTAAATACCAAAAGACTTTAATTTTTAAATTTTGAAAAAGGATTTTGCATGAGGTTTTTTTCTAATAGTCCTAAAGATCCAAGTTTTCTGGGATTAAGGTTTCCAGGTCAGTACTCCCTTCCTTTCAGATTTTCTCTGTTGGGCGGGTTTCCTTCCTTTTTTTCCTTAGTTCAAGTTTTAAATCACAAGTTACCTTTGCCCATAAGGTTAATTCAGCTGTTGATAATTATTTTAATTATTTTTAAGTATTTATGTATTATATTTATTTATTTTTCACGGGCTTTTAATTCAAATGATATATACTTGTTATATAGTTGTTGCTTTAAAGATATTTATATTGGTGAGTGCATGACTGCTTTCTTACCGGTTTCCATGGTACTATATATTATTATTTATTTTGGTTTTTTTGATTTTTTTATGTCTTTTATTTCCCCATTTTTTTTTTTTTTTTTTTTTTGTGGTTGAAACCAGGGGTATTGGTTCTCTGAAATCATGTGTGACCCGGTTCAGTGTCTGATGGGTCAACGTATCATGTTCCGGACTTTGGTTGCGCGAAAGTGATTTTATGGCGTTTTCTTCTGTAGACTGGAAGGAATACCTTATATGGGAATTTTCTTGTGTTTCTCCCGATTACAGTTTAATAAGGCGACTTCATGTCTGTTATATAAACGACGTCGTATCATAACATTATGTCCGTTAAAGAACCATGTATTTCATAAATGTGAACAGTACAATTTCATAAATTTATATCCGTTGTGTGAACAATACAATTTCATCAATTAATGTATAGGATGTCAATAGCATTGCTTATCATGTAAACAGAATAATATAACTGACATTTGCTATGTGCACAAAATAATGCGTATTATTGGATAGGCAACGTTTAGCCATTCCGTTATAAGAACGGACAAATCCAACAATCACATGTGGAAAACTTCTCAATACTTCATTTAGAATTCATCATCTCATTCGAGTAGCAGTATTAGTACATGTGTACATCATTTGTAGAAAGTATTTGTGTAATCTAAATAGTGCGTCAGACAAAAGTAAATTTGATTGTGTGTCAAAATTGCGCATATTAGAGAAGATCCGTATTTATTTCCTTATTTATAAACATTGTAAATAAATGTTATTTTCATAACTGGTCTTCGCCTCTTCACTGATCCAAAATCCACTCAGTCTCTCATTTTCACAGTGTTATATAACTAAAGTAGTTATGTAGAAATTGCTATTCCTTATATCAGTCCCTGTTACCTTGACCTTCAACCCATTGGCCCCAAAATGTACGATTTTTCCTTGTCAAGATGCAAATCATCCGCAACGTTTGTTCAAAGTAGATGATAAGAACTTCAAATATTGTACGGAAACCATATCTTTTTATTGTCATTGTGACCTTTACCTTTGATCTTAAAACCCAAAAATCAAAAGGTATTTTTCTTGTCTCAAATGCATGTAATTTACAAAGTTTGGTTAGATCATCTGGTACAGATGTGAAGTTATTATATGGAAACACTTTTCCTTCTTACAGTTCCAGTAACGTTGAAATCTAACTTTTTGAGCTCAAAATCGGTACGTTTCTTTGTTGCATCTAATGTAATCTATTTACAATGTTTGGTATCGGTAGATTGTTGAAAATTCGAATTATTCAGCCTAAAGAAAAAATGGAACAGAAAGACGGACATATATATATATATATATATATATATATATATATATATATATATATATATATATATATATATATATATATATATATATATATATAGGGACGGACGGACAACACCATACGACGATATGCTCTGCCTCACGGTGGGCATATAACAATGGGTAATATTTCTTGGCAGCCATGTTGCATTCAACTTGAAAGTCACATGCTGATTGGTGCTTGAAATTGACAAGATGCAACGGTACATTCAGGTCAGCAAGATGGGGAGATAACTTCTTTACCTTGTAGCTTGTAAGTTAAAGACAAGGAGCGAGTAATTCTAAACAAGAATTGCATGATGACACATAAAAGAAAACACGTCTCACTAGCATTACATTCAATGTTATTTAAAATTTCTCTCTGATATTGAAGTGTAAGTGTTATGTATGATGTTTATATAATATTATAAATATTTTAGGAAATTATAAATGTTTCTTCACTTTAATATTTGCTTAAATCTTAATGTTATCAGGAAAAACATGTTTAACTAGTGTCCTTGAATTAGGTTTGTTTTGATCAATATGTTTTCTCAATTTGAAGGTCAAGGTTGAATTTTGTTTACAGTTAAAATTCCATTAAGATGACTCATGTTCTAGAACATTCTGTCATGTGACCAATCTTTATATATACCATGTTTGGTGGACATTTTTTCAGTTTTGACATTACCATCAGTCTTGTAAAGAGCTATTACAGTTGTGAAAATTCATTCCAAATTCTAAGAGAGGAATTATTTTAAATATTCATTGGATTATAACAGTGCTCATAAACTTTTGGATTTTGGATTTTAATTGATGATTTTGGAATTTATGTGAACTTATTCAGAGATTTTGGAATACTTTATTTTGACTTCAGCACATCAAGATTTCTAGTACATTAGGACTTTGGAGATCATTAGCACATCATAACATTCAAGGACACAGCCGTGAATTTGGAACATTCTATATTTAGGACTTGTGATTAGAACAATCATTCTTATTGGATTATTAGGATTTCAAAACACATTACTGTAAGTGACTTTTTGATTTTTCATTTTAATTATCTAGTATTAAATTGCTTGTTGATTTTTACTTGATTTGTTGGTTTCACTTTCTTTCTGTTACATTTTTCTTAGACCATAGAGTCGTAACAGAAATTGGGGGCTCCTCCGGGATTGAATTTCTTTAAAGCATATTAGAGATATTAAATTTATCTTTGAAATTCATATTGATTTTGTCTCAGAGAATTTTTTTTTTCTTTGGCAAAGATTTTTAATAGAGAATTTTTTTTTGTGTGAAACCAACAAGCATTTACTATGGCATCTAATGTTCAGAATTTCATTTCAAAACCTATCCAGGAGGGGATAGAGTGCATGAGAAAGTTAATTGAAGAGTTCAAAAGGTGCATCCATAGTGATGTTAAAACCTATGTTGACGAGCAGAATGTGGAAACTTTGGAAAATGCTGCTCGTATGGCTGATGATTATTCCTTGACTCACAAAATTTCATTTAGCAATAAGTCGTCCTCTCAGCAGTTTTCTGGTAAAAAACCATTTCAATCTCATTCGAGTACTTCCAAATTTCACCACAGCACAACTGTTAGGAATCAAACATCTGATAAGACTGATCAGAAATCCTTATCTCTTCCTACGTGCACTTATTGTAAAAAGAAAGGGCACGTTATTTCTGATTGCTTCAAGTTGAAAAATAAGCAACAGAGTAAAGACAGAGCTTTTCCAAATGCTCTTATTTCTACGAGGTCAAGGTCACGGTCTTGTATTGAAAGCAATACATTTGTTGGGTCAAACAAACCCCAGTCTGATTCTATTTTGGAGGCTTATGAACCATTCATGTCAGAAGGTTCTATATCACTTATTGGTGATTCTGCCAAACCTATCCCAATTAAAATATTAAGGGACACTGGAGCTTCTCAGAGTGTTTTATTATCAGGTACTTTGCCTTTGTCTGAGGAGTCTTCTTCAAGTTAAAGTGTTCTTGTTCAGGGAGTTGAGTGCGGCTTTGTAAATGTTCGTCTTCATTGTGTAAATTTGGCATCAGACTTAGTTTCTGGACCTGTGACTGTTGGGGCAATGACTTCTTTACCCATAGAGGGTGTTCATTTATTACTAGGCAATGACCTAGCTGGAGATAAGGTTGTGGTTAATCCACTTGTAACTGACAAGCCTTGTTTGGATCAGAAAGTTGATCCTGTCGAAACTGAAATCCCTGATTTGTACCCTGCTTGTGCAGTTACTAGAGCTATGGCAAAAAGAGCTCTTGAGATTGATGTTGATCAGAATATTATTCCTTTAGCTGACACATGTATTGGTCAGTTTTTTGATGAGGTCACTTTTTCCTCAGGTATTGATCAATCAAATGGTATTGATCACAGTGATCCTCTTTTGGCAACTTATTCTCTTTGTTCTAATCAGGATGACAAACGACAATCGCTTGTCGTTGAACAGGAGCAAGATCCCGAGATATCTTGTTTGTTTCAGAGGGCTATTAGTGAAACTGAAGCCACACAAGTTCCAGTGTGTTACTTTGTGAAAAATGGGGTCCTTATGAGGAAATGGAGACCACCTGATGTACCCGCTAGTGACGAGTGGTCAGTGAGCTATCAAATTGTTGTTCCTAAGTCATATCGACAGGAAATTCTTAATTTAACCCATGAAACTCCTTTGGCTGGTCATAAAGGAGTCCGTAAGACTTTTCAGAAGATCTTGAATCATTTTTATTGGCCGAAACTCAAAAGTGATGTTTCTAAATACTGCAGATCTTGTCACACTTGTCAAATGGTAGGAAAACCCAATCAGAAGATACCTAAGGCTCATCTGCAACCTATTCCTGCATTTGATGAACCATTTAGTAGAATAATGGTAGACTGTGTTGGTCCTTTACCTAAAACCAAGTCAGGCAACCAATACTTGTTGACCATCATGTGTGCATCTACAAGATTTCCAGAGGCAATTCCTCTGAGAAATATAAAAACTAAAACTATTGTGAAAGCTTTGGTGAAGTTTTTTACACTTGTTGGCCTTCCCAAATCTGTCCAGTCGGATCAAGGGTCAAATTTTATGTCTGGAATTTTCCAACAAGTTATGCATGAATTAGGCATCCAACAGTTTAAATCTTCTGCCTATCACCCTGAAAGTCAAGGTGCTTTGGAAAGATTTCATCAAACTTTGAAGAATATGATTCGATCATATTGCTTTGATACAGAAAAGGATTGGGATGAGGGTGTTCATTTGTTGTTGTTTGCTGTTAGGGAAACAGTTCAAGAGTCGTTGGGTTTTAGTCCCTTTGAACTAGTTTTTGGTCATACTGTCCGTGGACCATTGAAATTATTGAAAGAGAAACTTCTTTCAAATGAAGACTCAAAGATTAATCTTCTTGATTATGTCTCTGATTTCAAATACAAGTTGTCAAAGGCCTGTGAAGTAGCAAGAACTAATCTTCACACTACTCAGTCAAAAATGAAATTAAGGTATGACAGAAATACACAGGAAAGGAGTTTTAAACCTGGTGACAAAGTTCTGGCTCTCTTTCCCATTCCTCAGAATCCTCTTCAGGCTAAATTTTATGGTCCTTATACCGTTGAAAAGAAAGTAAATGACTTAAATTATATCATTAACACTCCTGGGAGACGGAAACAGAAACAACTTTGTCATATAAATATGTTAAAGGAATATTTTGACAGAGATAGCCCAGCTAATTATTCAGTTAATTTAGATGGAATACGATCAGACTATAGTGACTCTGGTATAACCAATCTTCGGAATTCAGAAATATTGAACAACCTAGAGCAGAAACTTTCACATCTACAACAACAGGAAAGAAATGAACTAAAACAGCTATTACATGACTATGAGCACTTGTTTCCTGATGTTCCAACACGAACAAGTAAAATTTCTCATGACGTTGACATTGTAGATTCTGCGCCTGTGAAACAGCATCCTTATAGGATGAATCCTCTCAAACAGAACTATCTGAAGAAAGAAATTCAGTATTTACTGGAGAATGATTTCATAGAACCAAGTAAAAGTAACTGGAGTTCACCATGTATTCTTGTTCCCAAGCCAGATAATACATTCCGTACGTGTACTGACTATAGAAAAGTCAACAGTGTCACCAAAACTGATTCATTTCCAATCCCAAGAATGGACGATTGCATTGATAAAATTGGAAATGCGGAATATGTCACCAAGTTTGACCTTTTAAAAGGATTCTGGCAAATTCCACTGACGCAAAGGGCAAAAGAAATTTCAGCATTTGTAACTCCAGATGGACTTTATCAATATAAAGTCATGCCGTTTAGAATGAAAAATTCGCCTGCAACGTTTCAACGTCTGATGAACATGATAACATTTGGTCTTGATAATTGTGACGCTTATATCGATGACGTCATTATCTACAACAACACCTGGGAAGATCATTTGGAAACCATTCGAAACTTCTTCGATCGACTCAGTGATGCGAATCTGACAATTAATTTGAGCAAAAGTGAGTTTTGCCATGCTTGTGTCACATTTTTAGGACATATTGTGGGACAAGGTCAAGTTAAACCTATAGAAGCTAAGGTCAAAGCTATCTCTGAATTTCAAGTTCCAATTTGTAAAAAGCAACTGATGCGATTTCTAGGTATGGCTGGATATTATCGGAAATTTTGTTCCAATTTTTCCAAAATTGCTGAACCTTTGACGAGTTTATTGAGTAAGAAAACCAAATTTCATTGGTCTGACAAGTGTCAGGAATCTTTTGACAAGTTAAAGGCCATGCTTAAGAATGCACCAGTTCTTTCTGCACCAAATTTTAGCCAATCATTTAAATTATCTGTTGATGCAAGTGATGTAGGGGTTGGTGAAGTATTGATTCAGGAAGACAAAAGTGGTGTGGATCACCCTGTGTGTTATTTTTCTAAAAAACTAAACAAACACAAGAAAAATTATTCCACAATTGAGAAGGAATGTTTGGCTTTGATATTGGCTTTACAGCATTTTGAAGTGTATGTTACCTCAGCTCTTTCTCCAATTATTGTGTACAGTGATCACATAAGAAAGATGGGATGCTTGGATAAATTAATAACAACTTTTTTCAGGGGTGGGGTATAAATAGAAGTTTTATTTGATGAAAAGTATATAATTGTGAGTAAAAGTGCATACAGCACTCACTTTCTCCTTCAAGTGCAAATACATTTATAAAAAATTTATCTTATTTATCTACATATAATGCACAAATTTAGGATGCTGAATCTATTTTGGATAACAAGCTCATGACTCTGATGCCTGTACTGAAACTCTATGTTGTAAATGTATGACGTTTGCACATATCGGTAATACATTAGCAGCAACTGCTCAAATCGAATAAAATCTAGTTTTGCTGGAAAATGTTCTATCGTCAAGGTGAATGGTACAAGCTGTTCTCTGTCTGTCTGTCTGTCTGTCTCTCTCTCTCTCTCTCTCTCTCTCTCGTGTAATCTGAGCAAAATATAATAAGTTCTTCACTCCTGTTTGTCTCAAGAAAACTGATAACAAGTCTAAAGGAGATATTAACTCCTAATATTTCTCTGGCGGTGGTGGTGGATAGGCCATGTTCGCACCTCCAGCTGGCACATTATTAAACGGGGTATATGCTGGTGGAACAACACCTCCTTGATAACCATAGCCGACAGGTCCGTAGGGGCCTGGGTAAGTTGATGGTCCCTGCATGCCTACTGCGTTATTCACTGAAACGAAAAGGGAGAATAGTTAAGTCTGTATTATGAGGCGCCGTAGGGGATACAAGTTGGTCCAATGAGACAGTAGCAGTTGAAATGTAAATCTCACATGTCGAGAATTCCGATTTCACATGTTGAATAAAATTGTTGGCGTTGAAAGTTCTATTTCATATGTCGAGTTTTTCAATTTTATCTGTTGAATTACATTGCGGTGGTTGAAGGTTCCATTTTCTATGTCGAGTTTTTAGATTTTATCTGTTGAATTGCACAGCGGTTGTTGAAATTTCAAAGTTGTATATCAAGAATTCCAGTTTCACATGTTGAATCAAATTGTTCGGGTCGAAAGTTCCATTTCATATGTCGAGTTTTGAAATTTAGTTGTTGAATTACACAGCGGTTTTTAGATTTTAACTTTTGAATTGCACAGCGGTGGTTGATATTTCAATGTTATAGGTCGAGAATTCTAATTTTACATATTAAATCATATTGTTTGTGTTGAAAGTTCTATTTCCTATGTCGAGGTCTTAGATGTTATCTGTTGAATTACACAGCGGTGGTTGAAAGTTCCATTTCTTATGTCGAGAATTTTATTTGTATATGTTGAATCAAATTTAGGGTGTTGAAATTTCTACTTCATATGTCGAGAATTTCATTTTCACATGTTGAATCAAATTGTGTGTGTTGAAAGTTCCATTTCTTATGTGCATATGTTGTTCAAGGACACACTATTCTTTTTTGTCCATTAATGTGAAAATAAGACAAGAACTGCATGTATTTGAGAAATCATGATATTCCAAATATTGGTCATAATCAGAACATAAGTTAATATTACACGATTTAAGCACACTTAATTACTACCATCTTCCTCAAGTGTTTAAGCAAAGAAAATTTATTCCATTCGTTTCCATGATGTTTACACCTTCAACCTGCTTTAGTGTTTACGTTTCCTTTTTAAATCCCTGCAGAGTTAATTTTGGTCGCCAAAAAATCAAGAACCAATGTTCGTTTTTTTAATTATTGCATAAGTTCTGTATTTGTATTACATTAAAATTAAAGGCTTCTCTGGCTGTGTATTTTTTGTAGCATAATGTTGTAAAAAGGGATCGAAGTCATTTTATGGCACGCTTGTGGCAAACATTTTTACTTTTTCGCACACTTCTAGAAAGAAAAACTTGTGTGCCTCAAAAATATTTCCCCCAGGATCTAATAAGTGCATGGTAATTATCCTCCCAAAAGGGCACTTTTAACGTGTATCTCATTATCAAAAGAGCACCTCATTTTATCATGAATTGCAGGGACGGATCCCTAAATATAGTTTAGGGGAAGCTTCTGCATTGTAAGCGTTTCCAGGACCGAATTTTAGCCATCTATCTGTAGAGAGCACTGGGGGGGGGGGGGACGCCAGGCACAATGTAAAAAAACGACGGTCTGACGCAGGTAAAAAAAAAAAAGGGTATAAAAGCCTGCCGCGGCGACATTCTAAAGTGGCTGGGTCGGAGAGGGGGTGGGGGGGGGGAGAGAGGATGTTACTCAAGGAAGACAGAGATGTGCCGCTCATGGCACACTCCCGTGCACTTTTGTTATGCACAGTTGTAGTGCACTGATTTATTTGTCACAATTTTGCTACAGCATTTCATAACAAGCTCATGTTTGGTAATAGTGTCTTGCACTCACCAAGACATATCTCAACACCAAGTAGAATGATATTATGATGCAATTATCCTTGAGAAACTGAACTAAACACATGAAGGCCAGGGCCTGCATGTTGAGACCACAATCAACACAGTGATGTAAAACGTGTGACCTTGATCCCAGTGCCAAAAGGTGGAGCGAGTATGTTGCAGTATTAATTGTCTTACCTTCATAATGATCCAATGTATGAACAAAATCCATCAAGTTGTTTAGGAAAAATAAGCGAATGAAAAAAAAAGACTTTAACTAAAACCTTAATGCAAATGTTCTATATGACTGTGACCCAGAGATCAAAGGGGCCAGAGTGCGTGTCACAGAATGGTGTTAGCTTCATACTGATTCACTCCAAGTATGAAGTAAACCCATCCAGTGGTTCAGGAAATATAATCAAATGAAAAAAGAAAAAAAAAATTTCAAAAACCTTCAACGCAAATTAAATTTTGTATGATTGTGACCATGACCCTAAGGTCAACGGGCAAGTGTGTATGTCAACAAATGAATTGTCTTAGCTTCGTTATGACTCATTCCAAGTATGAACAAATTCATCAAGGAGTTATAACCAAATGTTAACACTTTAACCAAAACCTTATTGTACACTTTATACGACTGTGACCATGTCTCCAAGTCCATAGGGGTGAGCAAGCATGTCGCAGAATGAATGGTCTTAGCTTTATAATGATGAATACCAAGAATGATGAAAATGTTTTTAAGGAGTTTAGAAAATATTAGGAAATGAAAAAAACTAACCAAAACATTAACGCAAATTTTCTGTGACCTTGAACCCAAGGTAAAAGGGGCTAGTGAGTATTGTAATAGAATGACTTGTCTTAGAGTCATAATTACTCATGCCAAGTATGATGAGAATCTATAAAGGGGGTTAGGAAATGTACGCAAATTAAACATTGTAACAAAAAGATTTAACTATTGACAACGCATATGCCGCCGTCGGAAAAGTGACTGCTGTGCCTCGCTTCCCACTAACATGGGCTCAAAAATAAAAATTGATTGAAGTACTCAAGAGTAAAAATAAGATTACAGTGACCTGCTTTAGTTGATATTTGTGGTACTCACCTAGATGCATCTACATACAAAGTTGCATTGCTCTGGGACTAACAATGCTAAAGGAACTGACCTAACCACAAAAAAAACTAAACTGAAAGCAGCCTCTCATTATAAGAATTTCATGTATGACATTTAAAAAAAAAATTATAAACATAATAAAATTCATCTGAGACCTTGTTTAGGCAGGGGTTTTGGGTGCCAGTCATTTCACCCGATCATCATTCAGATAGTTATCCCATGACAGCATTACAAAATACATGTAATGTAATAAACATAACACAGAATAAAAAAGGTGCAAGAGTAAATACAGGAGTGAACATAAAACTCGATCTTACATACTTATGAAGATTTTTCGTCATAGGAAATGAAAATTTCAACCACCGCTGTGAAATTCAACAGAGAAAATCTAAAAACTCGACATATGAAATGGAACTTTCAACACAAGCAATTTGATTCAACATGTGAAATTAGAATTCTCAACATACAACATGGAAATTTCAACCATCGCTGTCTAATTCAAGAGATAAAATCTAAAAACTCGACATAGAAAATGGAACAACCTAAAAGCTCGACATACGAAATTAAATTTTCAACCACCGTTGTGTAATTCAACAGATACAATTTAAAAACTCGACATATGAAATGGAACTTTCAACGCAAACAACTTGATTCAACATGTGAAGCTGGAATTCTCGACATACAACATGGAAATTTCAACCACGGCTGTGCAATTCAACAGATAAAGTTGCAAAACTCGAAATTTGAAATGGAACTTTCAACACAAACAACTTGATTCAACATGTGAAATTGGAATTCTCGACATGTGACATTAAAATTACAACTGGAACTTTTTAATTGGACCAGCTTTTGTTCGCTACAGCGCCTCATACTGTATTACAAAGTTATCGCACTGTTAGGATAGAAGATAATAATAGTTCATGTATAGCTATCGTAATAGATATTGCTCATGAGGAAGTAATAGACGAAGAGTATTTTAACAATCCATCCATCCATCCATCTGTCTATCTATCTATCTATCTATCTATCTATCTATCTATCTATCTATCTATCTGTCTGTCTGTCTGTTTACATCAGCTGGTCTAGAGAGAACATAACAAAGAGAGAAAATTCCTGGACGATTTTTTTAAGAAGCTGAAATGTATAATGGAATTCCACCAATTATGAAGCCACTTCCTACTGTAACCTGTCTTTATCGTTTTGTACTCTCAGCACATTTTTCTTTTTCTTCATAGACAATATGCGCGATCGTGGAGATATATTTTGTTTATCAATCTATTTATTTATCCATCTCTCGATCAATCAACCCACCCATCTATCTATCTATCTATCTATCTATCTATCTATCTATCTATCTATCTATCAACTCATTGGCCAATCAATCAACCAATCAATCAACTGACTAAAGTATTTATTTATCTACATATCTGTCTCTCCTGCCATTTAGAACTCGAGTTCGGAGTTTCAAGCTGAATGTGAATTATATATATGGACTTACGTGGCAAATGCTATTTTGGAGGGAACTTAAATGTGCAAATAGAAATTTTAAGTTTTGTCTGTCTGCTTCGGTAGTTCTATTTATTACCTGCCTAAATGGGCTATTTCAAACTGTTTATGATCGCATCGTTTTATTCAAAGATATCAGAGATATTATGATAAGTTTGGTAATTATACAATTAGATATAAGTTCTACTAAAGCTTGAAAATACAAACATTAATGGAGCTCATATTAGTGTTGGCTTTTATTTTATAATACATTTATAATCATTTTTGTGAAATCGAAATTTTCTAAAATTTATTATGACGGTGGTTAAACTGCAATTTCAAATTATCCACACACACGCCTGTCTGTGTGATTCTTAGTAACATTTCTTACACCAGCAAAGATAAGCCTACTGGACTCAGACCACCGATTCTTTTTACATTGACTTTAGTGTACGGATTTGGCATTTAGAGACAACTTTGTTCACCAGATGACATCGCACATGATACACGGATTCCTTCGTGGGGGTTACTACAAATTTGGGATCATCCAAAATGGTATGCGTTGCAGCATTTCTTCGAGATAAATGTCGCTAAATAGTATAGAACCAGGAATTCCTGTTTCAAAAGCTATTGTTTCTAAATTACTGTTGTTGTTGTTTTTTTTTTTTTTTGGGGGGGGGGGGGGTTCTTTACTTTTTAAAAATTGCTCTTACTACAAACTAATTACAAGTTTTTGAAAGATAATGATACTTACAATTGCTCATCCACAAGACAAATAACAATAGATTATTAATAATTACTTACTACTCATGAAAGAACAAACAATCACTTGAACAAAATGTTCATACTACAATTACAACTTTTGAAATTCTAGTTGCTATGTAGGTATTCAACTACAACATAAATTACATATACATTGTTATTGATCACTGAGAGCTAATAATAAAGACCACATGACTCAAAGAAACGATAGCAAGTGGACCAGACATCCCCGGTTCTATACTTCACTGATTTCTTTAGAAATCACAAATGCCTTAGTACTACAATAAAACATTTTAAGTGGCCTAGACATTCGATGGTGGTGTGGTTCTACTTTTAGCAAGCCTCTCCTTCAGAGAAGAATAAACAAAAATATAAAGTGACTTATATACTACAATGTAAATTCCTTGAGTGGCCAAGAAATTCGTTATCCTGAAGAACAAGCCTATTTGGTCCGCAGCAACGTCAGTGCTCAAGAGGGACAAGCCCTGTTGCTACCTAACAACGTCGACGGCAGGGTAAAATACTAACACATGGGACTGCTTCGTTGTCATCACTCTTCCTTCAGTGATACTACGGAACAATTCTATCAGGCAACGCTCCACTAGTGATCAAATAGTCGTTGGTTCCATCAGACAAACCAACAGGAACTTTTAATTTGGACAATTCAGCAATACTGTAAGACACAATGAAACCTGTTTCTAATGTTGAATGATATAAGACTTTTATGATATCTTTGATCCCACACATACTTATTTAACCTAAATATATTATGCAAAAGTAAGCATTAAAAGAATAGCTTACACAATATATATATATATATATATATATATATATATATATATATATATATATATATATATATATGTTATACACAAATTTAGATAAGATTATAAGATTGCAGTTCTTTCATTGGTATCAATGCACCATTTTACAAAATTCAAAATATAGAGAAATTTCAAGCCTACATTGTCACAATGCAGTCTGAAATACAATACATTCTAGATTTTTTGCAAGACGTCAAATGTTGTAATTAATTGTTTTAAAAGGACACAAAAACAAAGGGGCGCTGAAGAAACATGAAAAAGTTGTATAGGTGTATTGAAAAAACTACAACATTATAGGGATGCAATAATAAATGATAGCTTAAAATGGTTTGGATGTTGAAGGTTCCTAAGATTGTTTCATATATAAACTTTTGTTCATTTAGACGCTTTAGCCATTTTTACAGATTGCATAATATGTAATTGACACCAGCGAACAATAAGAACTTTGATATTGACAATGATTCCATGAAAACTTAGATTTTTGCTCTTCCTTATGCTCTCTTTTTAATGAATCCTCGGCGAGTTCTGTTTCTGTAATCTCATCCACCATTCTATTCAAATCTGAATCCTGAATATCTTATTTTACAATTAGCATGTGGATGTTTTCCTGTAGGTCGTGTAGCTTAAAAAGTAAACTATATCTTTTTCTGAACTTTAACTGGTTTGAAAAAATTATATTAGGCTTGAGACTGCTAAAATTCACAGAGTTATCTTGTTTGAATAGGAATCATGACTTAACTCGACGTCGAACTCAGTACGAGTTAAGACAAAAACATCAAACGAGCTTTCAAAGAATTTGTACAATCTGATAAACAGTTCACATTTGGCAAACAAATTGAAAAGTTGTGAAAAGATTAACATTTAAGATCTGTTCAAGCGAAAAGAAAGTTGTACAATATCAAAAGAATTTATCTTTTGCAGATAGGACAATAATGGATAATGACTTGGTGTTAATCAGCACGAAGAACAAAGTATTAAACTAACCCAACCAATCTATGGTGCTTTCACTTAACTTTGATAAGTACTTTGACAATTATAAATTATAAATTATAAACAGTACACTTGTTACTTCTGCCAATAATGAGACTGACGCACAAAACACACAACGTGAACAGTACAAAAGGTTGTCCTTATGATTCATGCATGCAAGTAAACAGCCCAAAAGAGCGTAAAAACAAGTACTTGAATATTTGGAAACAGATATTAAGAGATATTTCAATGGCTGTTTTAACAAAATTTCGAAATGATAGCAACTTGTTACACATACTGAAAGGAATAGCAAGAGCTGAATCACTTAAACACATAACTTTTACATCAACTCAAAATAAACCCATTCATGACCTATGAAGCTTCATTCTACAAACGTTTGTGTGAAATGTTAGCTGATGCATTTAAGAAAACATTGGAAGTCATCGATCAACTCGATGACAAGATAGATTTTAACAGACACAAAAGGGAACATATAATGTCATTTGATCAAAACATTGTTGAGAAAGTAAAAGATACGTTTAACCCTCCTGAATAACCTAGAGAACCTACTAACGAGAGGCATCGCCATACAATACTAAGATATACACAAACAATACATACAAGCAAACAGTTCATTGCTAGGAAAGTGAGAAGTTTGTACATTGCTATAATTCTGTCTTTCGCGTTACAAATCTTTAACCGTGTATATATAACTTTTTAATAGTGTATATATAACTTTTAAACAGTGTGTGTGTGTGTATATATATATATATATATATATATATATATATATATATATATATATATATATATATATATATATATATATAACTTTGTAAAGATCTGCGTTATATTCAACCGTTTAAAGAGATCATATTTGCTTGAAACGAGCGAATAACAGATAGATTTCATCGATTGGGTTAAAAACTCAGTATTTTCACCCACGAGATGAAATATATCCGCTATTTACTCGAAGCAAGCAAATATTCTTTTTATTTTATGTTCAAGCGTATTGTCTAGCAATTTGTATTGTTACGGAATTATGTATATGGAATTTATAAAGTGCCAAAACTTTTGTTCTATGACTGTACTTTAAAATTGTGTCAAATAGTTAGGTCGCACTTTAAGTTCCAAAAAAGATGTCAACAAGGTATTTACTGACCTTTTGTTCAAGGTCAGAGCTGTTTACCACTAATACAGTACTTTTCCATTAAAACGACGCATTTAGTATTGCATTCTGGGTCGTAATATGACACGTTTCCTGTTGTGAAATAGGTCATTTGCAAGGGGTATAAAAGACCTTGATATAAGAATTATATGCATTCCAATTTTAAATCTTGTGTTGAAAAGATCTGTTTTTACGATCAGCCTGGAATCATCAGATGTTTGAAATAATAGCCGTGCTGAAATCTTGTAGTTCTGTATGCCGTAATGCTATATTGCTGTATAAATAATTCGAAAGGAATTATTTTTTGGAATATTCAACGAAGTTACCGTGGAGTACTCACTAACATTTGGAGTTATATTTAGGACTTTTGGATGCCTGTGAAAATTCTTAAAGATGATCTGGATTACATTATCGTTGGAACATCAGGACATTCCAGACCTATTCATTCGGAACAATATTTCAGTCGGAACATTCGTTCATTACGAAGATTCATCCATTCGAAGACACATTCGTTCAGAACATTTATTCATTTGGAACATTTTATAATTTCTATATGTGATTAGAACACTGATAATTTGTTGGATTATTTGGATTTTAACACACGTTACTGTAAGTGTCTTTTGATTTTCATATTAATTTTCTAGAAATAAAATGTTTGTTGATTTTTACAAACATTGTTGGTTTCACTTTCTTTTTGTTACGTTTATTATACCATAGGATCGTAACAGTATAACGCACTGAAGTAGCTGATTTCTTACTGTATCTTGCGTGATAATATCAGCAGCTTATCGTTTATGTTCTGCTCTGTTTTGTGTATATTTGCACATAAAATATCAGTAGTTACACAATGCTCCTTCATAATTAAGGTAAAACAGCAGATAAAAAGAAAATGAAAAAAATATATATATTTGCCCATTGCTGGCTTTGAATCCGGTTCGCCTGGATGCAAAACGGCCTCTTTATCTTTACACCACGCATGCGTCTTACAAAAAGTTTGAAATTTGTTACTTATAATGTTATCAATGTCTATTGACGGCCAGCGAAAAAATATCATATTTGCACTGCAGTGAAATATCACAATTATTTCACTCGGTAAATCCAGTAATTCACTGCCTAGCATAAAATAAAACGGGGTTATTTTTTTTTTTTTTTTTAGTTATCTTTATACTGCACTATTGTAAAAATTTTAACAAGTTAGGTTTCTTCTGCGTCCCTTTTGTATTTAAAATTATATGAGTATTTAAGTAGGATTCTTATATCACTCAACAATTAGAAATTGCTATGTAGAAAAAAGGCTTGATCCTTTGGAACAATGACTTTGACAGCTACAAAGCTTTTCCTTCACGACAACGAATTTCTGGAGCACATCATCAATTTACATGTTAGTACTAGACCACTTGATATTTTTTTGCTTCTTTGTCTTTAAAGGAGAGGTCGACTGGAGGCAAAACCACACTACCATCTAATTTCTAAGCCACTGTAAAACTTACATTGTAGTACTGAGCCACTGGTGATTTTTTTTAGCTATCAGTGAAGTATAGAACTGAGGATGTTTCTAAGCCAATAGCTAGTGTTTCTGTGAGTAATTTTAATATTTTCAATCATACGTAGTATGTAATCAATAACCATATTTTGTAGTTGATTAATTGTAGAGCAAGAACCAATATTTTAAAAGCTGTAATTAGCTTCTAGTAAGTGTACTTATTTTAAAGTGAACCGTGTTTCATTCATGAGTACTAAGTGTTCATTAATCATTTATTGTGATTTATGCTGTGGATAAACAATTGAAAGACAACATCATCGTTCAAATGTCGTCATGAACTTGAAGTTGGTGCATTATTTTATAAGACCCACAAAAAAAAAATGAAATTTAGAAACAAAAGTGGGCTGTCTAGAATTATCCAAGTCCATACTACTTCTGTGAAAAAGACCAACCGTGACAACGTTAATGAACTATGAAATATGATAAGTTTATCAAACTCTGAATATAAATCGAGAGCATTTATAAGCTATAAAAAATTTTAAAAAGGAATACTTATACAATGATATTCTAGCTAAAAGTTCGATCTCCAAGTATTAGGTACCATATTAACTGCCTGCAGTAATGAACAGAGTTATCCATAGTTAAATCAAGATCATGATAAAGGTGAGATAATTTGCTCTGATACAAATCTAATAGTTTGACAGATCTGTAGTAGGACATTTTATCTCAGAGTTTCTAATAGTTTAATTTCAATGCAGCACGGTATTGTTTGTACTGCTATACGTTTCCTATTTATCTCTAGTAATCAGTTAATTATTCGATTACTTACCCACAAAAGCCTGCGTATTGTTCGCCGGCTGGACGACAGTCCCTACGCTTCTGCTAGATTTGTTTGCGGCAACACAGCAGAAGACCATGAGGCCAATCAGGATAGCGAGCCCGACCAGACCCCCAATCACAGATCCCGCTATGATACCGGCAAGATTTTGACTGGAATGGAAAGGCGTACTTGTAGGAATTCTTTTCAGAACATTTTTGCTTTGCTAAACTACAACTGTCGTCATACGAAAAAGCTCTGGTGTGTGCCTCCTTTTACTTATGACTGAAAGGTGTTTGCCGTCAGAACACTTGCTGAAAGTACTGGAAATTTGACACACACACACACACACACACACACACACACACACACATATATATATATATATATATATATATATATATATATATATATATATATATATATATATATATATATATATATATATATATATATATATATATCGAGATGATACCGATTGATTCTAACCTGGGGTGGACCGATATAGAACACACGTAAGGAACTATGCTGGATACTACAATTGAAAACTCATGGGGAGTTCGGCCTAAATGAAAATGTTTAACCTTCCTAATGCAGTCTTATCAAAACTTCAGTCAGGCATCAGTTTATCAGACGCACGCAATTTTTGCGATAATATTTACCCAAGTAAATATTCCGTAACTCTTTACATATATTATTATTATTATTATTATTATTATTATTATTATTATTATTATTTCAACTCTTGTCCATTATCCCACTATACCATGTTCTTGACATACTTCTTTAGTACCTCCATGCATAACTTTACCGGGATATAATATCTTGTTTACACTTTGATGATGGCGTTGATTTTTCGCCGCACATGGTGTCAGTTCTTTGTTCCTAGACTGGAATTTGGTTAAAACACTTTCGTCCTCTGCGTGATAGGCACGATAAACACTTCTTTGAATTTTTTTTACACATCTTTGTATATATATATATATTAATTTTGTAATTTTGTAATTCTACTTTTTTACGTAGTTATACTAGTACGTTTACTGATATGTTGTGCTCTGCCAGGTTTTTTTGTCAGTCCGACGTTTCTTCTTGTTACCTAAGCTATACCCACTGATAGAATGTGACTAAATTTCGCGAGATGTTTTGAGGATGATGAGTGGATGACTGCGATTGTTTCGTATGCTGATTACAGCTATTGGGGTAGTGGTGTTGGTCTTGTCGTGGAGTGTGGAGGGCCACAAGATGAAAAAAGTGCGGATATTTGTGATGGCTTCCATCTCTAGTCTCTCGTGTATTACTAAAGTGATATAAACACGGAATGAAATAGTGTTTGATTTGTATTATATACACAGATAGATGTTAAATTGTTTGTCCTTTAGTATCGAAGATAGAAGACAATAATTGTATAATACTTTGCTCTTTTGGGCAACAATTTGATCACTTCAGTGGAACACGTGTTCTGGTTCAAACCAAATAACTGTCGTACCTGATGACAAATTGAGAGTAGATATATATATATATATATATATATATATATATATATATATATATATATATATATATATATATATATATTTCACTTACACACAACAGACGTTGTTGTAACTGCTGTACTTATCGCCACAACATCCATAATCACAGTATGTTGTGTAGTAGTAAGAGAGAGTTGTGAGGTACTGACAGTATTCCCCAGCTTTCACCGGTAAAGCTGAAAAGGAAACAGTGAACACTTTATATATATATATATATATATATATATATATATATATATATATATATATATATATATATGCTCTGTGTGTGTGTGTGTGCAGAGACAGTCTGAGACAGAGACAGGGAGACAGATGTTAGAAATAATATTTGTCAGACAATATACATTGTAATCCACTGGAAATGTCAAGATTGAGGATATGAATATAGCTGCACAAGAAGTGCGATAAATTTCATCAACGGTGCGAAACTCCACAAGCCTCCATCCATAGCCCTACACTGCCGACTTTGCTAAAATTTGTGTGATCGTTTCTACTTAAGATCCACTTCGTTAGTCATTTATTTCGTTAACATCGACATAATTGTGCAGCTTGCAGAGCAATCAGAAACTTAAAAAATTATATCATCAAACAACACTTTTATGTCTTTTTAAACTTCTTGGCAACATGTTGCATTCGTGGTACAAGATGTATTTCTGAAGCATCAAATGCATTTTCCCATCAATGTGTCAGCAAAGCTTTAGATTTATACTTGTCGGAATTGTACCCCTTGACAGAGGTGCATTATTGCTTAACCAGTCTAGAGTTTAATGGCATTATCTAATGTTTGTTAAACAAGATTATAATTAGTGCTTTTTTCCTGAACTACGAAAGTGGACGCAAAATAGTACCACTGTATTATAATACTAACTGATCCGGAAAAGCTAATAACTTGTGGAAAAA
The DNA here is from genome assembly GCA_029931535.1 of Margaritifera margaritifera. Classification (NCBI taxonomy): domain Eukaryota; kingdom Metazoa; phylum Mollusca; class Bivalvia; order Unionida; family Margaritiferidae; genus Margaritifera; species Margaritifera margaritifera. Next base: position 219,913 of record JAQPZY010001312.1, on the reverse strand, counting down.
TTGCGAATTCCTTCTATAAAGTGGGGACATGGGATTAGAAGAGTCTATGTTTCAAATATTTCACTTTGAATACCTCCGAATGAAAGAACTTTTTTCAGTTTAATGGTAATGAGTTTTAACATACAAAGAGTACGGCCGGCCTATTGTTTCAAAGCTCAGGGTTGTTAGGGTTATTTAGTCATCTATGGGAAACCCGTTGGAAGACGCTTTCTTATTCATTGAAGTTAATTCCCTTTAGGAGTGGTTGGTCCAATCGACCTAATGTAGAGGTCATTGCTGTCTTTCCAGGAAGAAGGCTTTTACGATCATTAGCAAACAGGAGAATTCACATACGCACCGCTTGCAAAACGGGCTTTAGAGAACATCACACTTTGATTGGATAAAATTGCACGTTTTGATACGTAGCATGTCAATTCGTTTAAAAGGTTCACGTTACTAGTCACTCGGAAACTGTCGGCTCTGGCATGTTTCCTCTGGAAACTACGGCGGATTATCTCGCATCGCGAAGCTCATCCGTGTCAGTACCTTTTAATATTGTCCTGGAAGTCTTCAATAATACCCTGACATAATTAACAACTGTTATTATTTTCAAAAAATATATCGTCAAACAGGTAGACCAGCTCAAAGCTAAGGTATATCCACCCATTAATATAATGATTTGTTATTGACTTTTTCTCTATTCGTTAGAGCACGTGTTGTCAGGATGGTTGAAATCGAAATATATAATAAATGAAACCTAGAGAACGACCCCAACTTGATATGACCTCTCAACATCCTCGTGATGCCCTGCCCTGCTGCTCCCTGTCTGCTCCCGCATTCGTAGACTTTGTATTAAATAGCTTTTTCTTTGTTTTGCATGTTCCTCAAATGTTAGATGAACATTTGAAAATGAGTGCTGGAGGATTTGTTTCCTTACTCTCCCTCAGACACTTTTTTCATTCAACCTATGTCATATTATGAAATGCTGCCATCCCGAAAACGAGTACTAAAACTGAACTTGAAAGAAGTGCATATCTTCTTCAGTAACAACCCGGGTATTACCCTATACATGATTGGGAATCAATCTGGCACACAATTTGTTCAGCTAAAGGATAGCAAGCTTTTTAGAAAAGCCAATATTTGTAATGAGAATGATAAGTAATCAAATTATGCTGGTACAGCATCATTGCAGGGACACCTTTCCGAAAATCACGGTTTAATTCCATCCGTTGAGAGGGTCAAAACTTAGCGTTTAATTCACATCCATTTCACAGTTAAAGTCAGTTTCTTTAATCTCTGTTTTAGGAAACGGCATTAATAATTTTATTTTAAGTAAAACACATTGTGTACTTCGTTTGCATGGGTTATAAGTATCCTCGTTAAACATCTAAACGAACAGTAATAACTTGTAAAGATTATGTGCCATACTTCTGACGAGGTGCATAAAATCCAAAAATGAACTGAAATGATCAAAAATAGATGAAACAAACGAAAACTAACCAACAATGCACAAACTTGAACCCAAAAGGATCGAAAAGAAATAAAACTAAACTTAAAGAGTATGGAAAATATTTTTGGTAGTCCATAACTGGTAGCATATATGCATTAAGATACATATACAGAATTTGCGGGTGGCTAGAGGTAAATATTTCCTGAGACACCTTAGTAATGCTATTTTTTATGAAAGAGATTGCACATAGCATCTACGTGCCTATCTCATTTTAGATAGTTCTCCAGGGTTCTTCCTCGACCAAATATACCGGCCGATATGTATAGCCTTTCATGTGCTGAAAAATGACGTTAAGCCCGCAACAACAACATATCACCTGACGTGCTGAAGCCAGATAAACAATGGTGTTTTGTTTAAACAACAAAGGCGCCGGGTAACAAAAGCACGATAATCACATATCGTTCATGATCAGTAAATAACAAAGGCCTAACAAGGCGCCAGGTGACAAGGGCGTGATAATCACAACCTCATTCATAATCGGTTATTGAGAATCACTGGTTGCTGGTTCAGTGTGATTAAAGCATGAACAGAAATGATTTTATTTTGTACTTTTTTGACAATAGAATTTACAAATATCCTTTAATTATCATTCTCTACCTGTATGTTAACTAATTGAGTACCGCCCGAAGTAAATCTCTCTCGTGTTTATTTTGAATTCTTAATGTTGTGAAATGGCTGAAAATTCGCCGGTCGGAAAAGAAAAACGTCTCTTGAGACCCAAAGCTATATGAACATTTGCTTGTCATTGAAAACATATCAACAAAAAATCACAGAATAATAGAAAACAGATGACTATTGGCAATTTCTTTCCATCCAAATAAATAAAGGACTAATTTACTAGTTGTTAAATTAGCGATCAACGACTTTTTCACATCAAAGTGAGTTTTATGATTCGCTGGCTGGTATATGTACATGTATGTTGACACTTTCATTGGATGGTAAAACTTACTTATTTATCATTTTGTTTCTTCATGATAACATGTATTATACAAATGTATGTTGTTTCTTGAAAATTGTATTACCATTACCATTGAGTTCTGACAGTAATCCATTATAAATTGTATAACGTCATCGACAGGACAAGTACATAAACATTTTGAAAAATAAACGAATTTGGATATAACGAGGCATGCCTTCTGTAGTCTATTGTGTTTCTTTGATGAACATATCAGCATATATTTTGTCTCAACTTTATTTGTTATCATTCTGTTCTGTTTTCTTCAGGATTCAAGTTCGAAATTAATTTTGATTATACTTTATCTGCACATTTGCCTGGTACTGACAGTCTTGCATAATCTGCAGATATACCTGCATCTGAATGTTCCACAATGTTATGGAGGTCATTGATAAAATTGAGAAAAGGAAGTGACCCTAAAACATATCCATATCTGACAAAGTGTACTTGAAATTATATGTTACCAACGGACACTTGCTGTATTCGATTGGTCAAGTGGAAAACAAACCAATGTATAGTAGAATAGAATCATCAAATTTTTTTAACATTTTAGATTAGCTAGTATATATCATTGCCAATAAGATGAAAGGAATTCTTAGAATATAATACTATCACACCAGTTAGATTGCCTTTATCAATCTACTTTAACCATACATCTGTCATTTTTGTAGGAGCTGTTTGACATGAATGTCCTTTCCTAAAATCTGACTGCTCTGTATGCACAAAGGAAAAATGTGTAGAAATAATGATGTGCTTGTTGAGGTACCTGTTGTTCAAAGATTTTCGATAGTATTGGAGGGAATCAAATAGGTCCCAGGTTCAAATTTTGATCCTTTTTATAAATAGGTGAGAACTTAGTATTTTTTAATTTATCAAGAAAACTGCCAGTGTTGATACCTATGTTAACAATATAAGTGAGTGATCTCGTGATAACAGGTTCATCCATTGCAAGAATTACGTTGTCTGTATTCATATTTATATAGTGAGTACTGTCTTCCCTATAATTTTTTCGCACACACGAAAAGAAATTGATCAACATCTCTTCTGTCTCTTCTGTAGATGAAGGTGTTTCATTTTTGCTTTGGAGAATGACTGAAGTAGTTTTCAACACAATGAAAACAGGTGAATGATGATACCCGCTAATCATCTCAACCGAAGTCTTTTTTATGAGTTCACAATAAAAGTGTCAAAGAACCAGATTTCACGAAGCATTTTACACTCGATGTATATGAGGAGGATTCTATGACTTTTAACCAGTTTGATTGTAAGAATATATTAATTTGGCTAGTATTTCACGGACTATGGTTACAGAGATCCGTTTCCCATAGTTGTCTGTGTTATGACCCTTATTATGGGGCACACATACAACCCAATCTAGCGCAATAAAAAGCACAGACACCCATAGATTGTTCCTTGTTGTAGGATTGTTTTAACTCTAGAGTATCTAAAAAAATCCGTTTCTCAAAAAGTTATCTACCCCCATGTTTTGCCAGCGATCACTTTTAAATTATAAAATTGTCGTCGAGAATACTAGTTATGAATCGTTTTACTTTTGGGCGCTATCAATTTATAACATATAATTTCTTGAAGATAAATACACATTTATGCATGCTAAAATTTACATAGTAAAAAGGATAAGTGTGTCTCCGGGTACTCTCTGATGAAAATACTTTTGTAAAAAACAACACACACACACACACACTTGATATACCTACCTTCAAGAAAAAGTGTAATAGCTATAATAAAGTAAAAATTCCACATTTTAAATGTTCTTTGGGAACGAACAAACTGTCAATAAGATGTTTCCACTCCCTCGCTTTCCAAGAACTACAGACAAATTACCAGGAAGACATAAACGACTATCAGTACATATGTTTATGTACACAATCAGATTGACGCTATGGCAACCTCTAAACGTCACAGTTTTAGTTTAAGTATTGCTTATGTTTCTTATGAAGGGAAGGGCTATTCAGGTTAACTTTATAAACAATAATGCACTAATTTCTAACATATATATATATCAAGTCAATACGCTAGTTCCGTATTGGTGGTGCACTTATTTAACTTTAGTCTATACAATATATACCCAACCAAAATGACATGCGCACACTCACTTTTGACTGGTTTATGATGTTACCCATTGTATCGGTCATGTAAGATTTTTCTAAAGCCCTGCTTGCATGCAGATGTCATATCTTTCCAATAAACTAATAATGAACTTTAACATTTTTGAATTGACACTACATATATTCTTTAATTAGTAGCGAAGAGTAATTGTGTGCATTGATGCCAGGGATCTTACATCGTGAACATTTCTTTGTTTGGTTTTGTTCTACGGCGACTATACTAAAATGAACATAATTACATCATTTGTGCACATTTGAAAGGCTCAATAACATTATGTTACACTTCCCTCACCCCTTGGTCAATCATGGATGGAAATTTGATCGTTATCAATCGATGAATACTGATCAACTGTTGTAAACAGCCATCTTTAACGGAAGGATGACAATAAGGTATTACGCACGACGAACGAGGAGTCGTTTCCAAAAGTTCACTTGGCCTGCTTCCAATAAACTTAGATAATGGTGATATTGAACATTACCCAAATTTAAAATGATTGATGTGGTTTATAGATGCTTAGAATTTGAGACAATGAAGAAACGACCAAAGCGGTACAGTCTTGTCCCGTTTATCAGAATGCCCCTTATCCGACAACAGCGGCTTTATGACGTTAAGGTGAAAACAGTTTTATTGAAAGTCATTCATAATCTTAATCGTTTGTCTGAGTCTGACAGTTTGGTTGAGACGATGTTTTTCACGAGAACATTGTTACGGCTCTGTTAGTTACATGAAATATTTATCCACACGAGTCCTTCCAGTAAAGTAGTCAGATTAACCACACTTTTGGATACATGAATACAGTTCTGAGCAACCTTCAATAAATCCTTTTCGCACTTTGCGCCTAACTGTTGCTGTTGGATAAACGGAAATAGGATTAATTATATCAGTTTGTACATTGGTAGTGATTTGTAGTATTATAATGAAAGTTTGAGCTAATGATATATCTATATAGGTATTTGGAATATAACTTTATTTAGCATATTTTTTATCATTTGATATTAACTAAATATAGATTTAAAATGAATAAATATGTGCATTTATACAGAGCACTTGCTATTTTTAATATAAGAAATGTGACGTACTTATTTGTGTTAAAATATCATTCCGTAGTTCTGGATTTTGTATTGCACACTTTGCACAGATACTACCATTTTTATCAGAAGAATCTTGCATAAAAAGTAATTGAATTTGATTTGCACAGGTTCTTAATATTCATTAAATGTTTCTGTCATGTATATATCTGTCACGGAATTGTATAAATCCCTTTATTTATTAAATACCTGTACTCGGGGTTCGTTTTTCGTGTACAACGATACCCGAGGGTGATTTATGTATATTGTACAATATTTCGAAACAGTGAGTTCGGTTCACCCTAAGCCGCACGTGCGAAGTGCTTTCGATGGGAAAAACCGAATACATCAAGCGTACGGACGATGCAGGGCTGCATCGTCTGTGCATAAATGCCTCACCGTAAGACTAAATCTTTACATTACGGAACGTCTTGTCAGTGAGCAGTCTACTTAAAGATTTGCACATCTTCAGCTGTAGACGTATGTAAGTTATTTAGTAATTTCTGATGTATATTTTCTATGTAGCTTCAGCTTGCGTAGTACAATGCAAATATTTTCTATTCTTGTTTGTGATTTAACAAGAGCTTTATATTAGCAATATAAAGTGGCATTTTTGGGAAACGTTTATCGGACACGGGTAGGTTCACTTCTGAACTTGTTTATTGCTTTGTAATGTTGTGCCGATAATGTAATTTGTATAACTTACCGTATATAACGTCATTACGTGTTGTCGTATATGCCCGTGTCAATCATAATACACGGTGTTAGATTTTTTCAGCTGGTCGGAGTCGACGAGGTCCCAGCTGTAGAGCTGACCATAGAAGTTGACCATAGCAGCTGTAAAGCTGACCATAGCAGCAGTAGAGCTGAATTAACAGTGTGTTGCTGGTTGAGTAGCAGGTGATCGGGCGTTGCTGACCGATTGGTGGGCGCTGATTGCTGCTTGATTGACCAAGGAATTGAATGGTGGTCGGTGACTACCGTTAATGCTGACTGCTTGATTGACCAGTGTGACTGGTAGCCAAGTGTGCCAGTGACGGAGTGTTTTGTGTTACTCCATACATGTAATCTTTCAGCCGTGGGCTAATTTTGGGGTTTGTGATACCTAGTGGTTTGGGATTGTAAAGATATTTTGTGTAATATCTATCCCATTGTTTTCATCATTTTATTATTTGAATAAAGTACCTCATTTTTCATTATTTGAGCTGATACATTTTACTATATGAGTAAAGTACATCATTTTTACTATTTGAGTAAAACCCATCATTCTTTTCGTCGTCTGAAATTACTATGAATCATTAACCTTTGTCCTTGTACTGCGTAAGGTTATTTATCTGTATTCACATTTGGGTTACATTATTAGGTTCGTGCGGATTGTGTTGATTTGTCCAATATTTGGATCTTATACTCGCACGTATAAATGATAACTCTTTTCCCATTCAAGTCATTCATCAATAAACATTGCATTTGTATCACCATCAAAAGTGTCCTGTTATAAATCCGAAATCCAACCCGGTTATCTTGTTACAATATCCAATATCTATTAAACTCGTTTTGAGTGTTAATTTATGTATATATTTATTGCAGATAATAATGTCATTTTTCAAGAAATAATAACATACATTCCTTTGATTATATGTATCTCTGCTATCGTCACAAAAGTGTTGGTGTTTGCACATGTACTGCTCAATTGGACTGTAATTTCAAAGTTTGTACACATTAAGTAGCAGATTTCTGAATCCATTGCCACTCTCTCTCTCTCTCTCTCTCTCTCTCTCTCTCTCTCTCTCTCTCTCTCTCTCTCTCTCTCTCTCTCTCTCAGGCTTTCCGCATATATTTCTACCTATTGTACCATAATACTATAGGTTGGTAATTAATATTCCATTTCCTTTCTCAAAATGTCAAATTACATAAACACATATTCAATTAACTCATGATATGTACACAAGGAGGTAATTAATACGTGAATGAAACACTACTATACCTCTAGATGTAGGTGATATGTAAGATATGCACTTTGACGTCATACATTTTCACAATATATGCATGAATAACACCCGTAAGGTTTATTAATAATAGTAGTTGTATGGGCTTACTGGGAGACATATCATATTTATATAGGCGCCCATAGGTTAACATGCGGGGTACTGTATGGGGAAAAATGATAATGATAGTGGTCATTGGTTTAACATAGGAATTGGTTTATAGGGACACCAGAGTTTATAGGGACAAAAGGGTTTATAGGGACTAACGGGTGTATAGGGATAAACGGGTGTATAGGGACAAACGGGTTTATAGGGACAAACGGTTTTATATGGACAAACGGGTGTATAGGGACACAAACGGGTTTATAGGGACAAACGGTTTTATAGGGACAAACGGGTGTATAGGGACAAACGGGTGTATAGGGACAAACGGGTGTATAGGGACAAAAGGGTTTATAGGGACAAAAGAGTTTATAGGGACAAAAGGGTTTATAGGGACAAACGGGTGTATAGGGACAAAAGGTTTTATAGGGACAAAAGGGTTTATAGGGACAAACGGGTGTATAGGGACAAACGGGTTTATAGGGACAAACGGTTTTATAGGGACAAACGGGTGTATAGGGACAAAAGGGTTTATAGGGACAAAAGGGTTTATAGGGACAAAAGGGTGTATATGGACAAACGGGAATGTATGAATACACATACACATATAAAAACAAACAAATATACAACAAACATACAAACACAAATGGCAATAATGATGAGTATCTCTCTTTTCTAGAAAATGTGGGTGGCCCTAAACAGGACCGTTGGGGTTGTTAACCAAAGTGAGTTAACACATATCACACCTCTTCACTGGTCTTCTTCTCCTCAAACTTCTGCGCACAGCAGGTCTGTCGTGTAAGACCCTCTTTAGGCAGCCTGGTCTCTCCGCATAATTTCTTCTCTTCCGTATCGCTGTCTCTGTGATTTCGGTAATAGCCCATAATGCTATCACATACATAGAGTAGTCCCGGTTAAACAGCATCCCCGAAACAATCGTTGTTTCTGCTGTAGTCAATATGGTATACATCTTCTTTTGAGAACAGGTGAAACTCGGATATTCGCTGGTATATATAGCCGAAGATCGGATCGAAACGGATTGAGATGTTCCACCAATCCAAACAAGCGTTACAAAATATTCAGCCTGAGCGTGGGTCTCTCTTCCAATCAGAAGAGAGCGGACTCGTGACGTCACTGTATATAAGGAGTAAGTAGGTGAAAAATGAGTAAAATCAAAGTTTGGAATGAAGACGAAACGATCACACTATTTCTTTGAGAAACCAGAAGAAGAAACCAAGAGGCAACGACGACGACTTTTGGTGTCGCCTCATATGCTAACTGAAGTGTTAGCCCAAGTACATGGCAGTGATTTCGAAGATGACATGAGTGAGCCTGAACCAACACCCTCAACTTCTACCACAAGAGCAAGAGAGTCCAGAACCACTAAAGAAGAAAGTCGTTCAGTAGCTCCCGAAAATTATTATCACATTCGAGAGACGCAAAAACTCTCTTCCAGAAATTTAGAACCACGGTTTACACTCACACGGTGGAATTTAAAGAGTTCACGTCTGAAGTACCACCCAAGAAAGCAGGAGGTTTCATTACCGATTTGTGGGATTCCTTGTAAGAGACATTGAAACAACAATGTCAAGATAAAGAAGTCGATTGTTTGAGACTCTCCATCAATCACGACAGTTTGAAGTCTCCTATTTGGATTGAGTTTAGTACACCAGCAGAATTAACATCACCCAAAGTCATCAACAAAATTCAACACGTTCAACAATCCAATGACGAATTTAACATCACCGATAGAAAAGCTACTCTTCACATGACCCACGTTTCACCTCCCCGGTGTAGCGCACCACGCAAAGTGTTATTGGTACCAAACGCAGTATCGTCCAAATGAACAATTCACAAGATCAAATGTGCTTAGCCCGTACCATCGTCGTGGGACGAATGTATGCCGTGAAGAATGAGACCGCAGAATGGAAAACAGCATGGGAAAGGATTCGAAAATCGGACAGAGCCAAACAACGAAGAGAAGCAGAACTCCTGTTACAGCAAGTGGGAATTTCCAAAGAGACCGTGTGTGGCATTTCTGAAATGCAAATAAGACGTCTTGGCTCCTCGCTATACGTTGAAAGTATACCCTCAAGTTGTTCGCGCGGCTCTCGTGTTTCGAGGACCCGATTTATCAGAGGAAAAATACATTCACTTGTATCATCATCAAGAGCATTTCGATGCTATCATAAGTATCACAGGATTTCTCGGATACCAATACTACTGCGAGAAATGTGAGCAAGTATTTACCAGTCGGGAGCAACACATTCCTTTGTCAGCCCCACTTGTTACGAACAACATCGCATGAAACAAGTTCAAGAACAGAAAAGTGCTTTAGAATTATTGAGATTGTGCTCCACTTGTCAACATCTTATTCAAACCAATAATTCACACGTTTGTCCAAGAAAGAAAATATGCCGTTGTTGAGACCAAATCGTGGACTTTGAACATCAATGTTACATTAAAAAATATGATAATAAACTGAAGGAAGACATCAATGAAGAGCAGCACAAGAACTAAAAGAAACAAGTGGATTCAGAGACGGGTATTTACGTCCCTAATTTATGCGTAGCTCATCGTCCTTGTGCGAAATGCATACAAGAACCTATATTGTTTCATTGGCCCAATTGTAGTAAGATTCCAAGAGGACGTGAACAAATCTTTCGGGATCCCGCACTGTTCCCGATTTTGCGGAATGGATTTTAGATTCTACCGATGACACTTGGAGCGAAGAGGACATCCAATGTTACGGGGATTGCCATCAATATGCTACAGTCATGGCTCAAAATTTCTCGAGATACGATGGACACTTGATGTTGAAATATTATTCAGAATAAGATACCGAATGTCCCCAAGCCACCATGAATGGAGTAAAACTCATCTATATGAAAGTGGAACAAGTACAGTTCGAAGATTCCATGAGTTATTTAGCCATGCCTTGGAGTAGAATGCCTAAAACGTTTGGAATGACAGAAATGACCAAAGGATATTTTCCACACTTTTTCAATACCTAGGATTATCAGCACGTTGTGCTACCGCATTTGTCTGACGTTCACTATTACGACTCCGACGGTATGCACACGAAACAACGAGAAGCTTTCTACGCTTAGTACCACACTCACCCTACAAACCCGTTCGACTTTCAAGAAGAAATGTTGAAATATTGCCGATCCGATGTGGACATTTTACGCCGTTGTTCTGGAAAGTTTCGACAATTATTTCTAGATGACGGAGATATGGATCCTTTGAAGGAAACGTGTACCTTTGCTAAAGCGGTTGGATTCGTCTACCGAAAGAAATTCGTGCCTGAAAACAAAATGACCATCATAACCCCTCAATCCTATCTCTCGGTTAGCCGTCAATACTCCGCCAAAGCTTTGCGCTGGCTGCATTACTTGTTTGAAAGTAAAGACAAATGGATACAACATGCGAGAAACGGCGGGGTAAATTATAATTGGAAGTCTTTTTGTCGATGGCTGGGAAAACCCCCAGGTGGTGTACGAATTCCATGGATGTTTATTTCACAGATGCCCTACCTGTTTCCCTCAACAAAACCTGAAAAGTCCTTTCTCAGAGTTCACCATGAAACAGTTGTAAAGCAAATATACCAATGACGTCTGAGATTAGAAAGATAAGGCTACCAAGTGATAGAAATGAGGGAGCACGATTACGATCGACGTTTCAAAACCGATACAGAATTTAGACGCATTGCCAAAATTTACGACCTGGTAGACATTGAACCTTTGAACCCACTCGACAGTTTGTTTGGAGGAAGAACCTATGCGACAAGCTTGCTGTACGACGTACACGATGTTCAAGGAGATGAAAATAAATACCTTGGTGTGTGTTCCTTGTATTCTTGGATGTGCAAACATGCTCGGTTCCCTACCGGACACCCCGAAATGTTGACAGAACACATTGACATGGAACACATTTGTCAATATGAAGGATTGATCAAGTGCAAAGTCTTACCTCCCACACACTTGTAACATCCTGTCTTACCACATCATTGCCAAGGAAAACTGATATTTCCTTTATGCCCTACATGTGCTGAAACATGTAATCAAAGCCAACCTTGCAACCACAAAGATGAAGAACGCGCTTTGACAGGAACGTGGGTGAGTGTCGAATTGTTTCATGTTCTAGATCGTGGATACCGCTTGTTAAAAGTATACGAAATTTGGCACTTTCCTACCACAGAACAATACCATAGGGACGACGACTCGAGAATGAGATTTTTCAGGCTACGTCAACGTTTTTCTCAAATTGAAACAAGAAGCGAGTGGCTATCCCTCTGCTACCATCGAAAGCGATGCCGCTCGTGTGCCTTGCCGCTCTATTGGCAAAAGCGATGCAACACGACCTTTCTGCTTTACTGGTAAAAGTGATGTCGTACGTGTACCTACCTACGGATGTCATTCATTTACTTGCAAACCACTCTGGATACTACTACAAGCACAACGAGATCTACCCATCAAGAAAGAATACACGTTTCCTGTAGCTTTGCGTGGTTATTGTGACTTTGAAAGTCGATTCCAGACGTTCAAAAGGAAATGGCCTAAATATCTGGAACGACCTACTCCCAAATCTTTAGCCAGAGCCGGATTTGTCTACTTGGGAGAAGGAGATAAAGTCCAGTGATTCAGCTGTGGTGTGATACTTCACGAATGGGAGTATAAAGACTCATCTTACCTGGAACATGCCAGATGGTCTCCGCGCTGTCACTACCTTATTTTGGTCGTTCCAAAGTAAATGTCGAATACATTAGAAGAGAACATTCGTAGTTTGTCTCCTGAGCTAAGGGAACACATTTGCAAAGAGCTTATGCAAATTCATGTGAAACACAAAGAACAATTACATCTTTTCGACATAGACGTTTTAACCATTGGTACCTGAATGCTATAAGATGATTGCTCACTTTGAAAGTGTTCAAATGGTTATGGATTGATCAACTACCTACGACTCAGAAGAGGTTCGATGCCACGACTTCTACCTACAAGGTTGGAACACTACAAATAATTCTTCCAGAGGATGAAGACTTAGAGAATTATCAAAATCGTGTACAAGAAGTGTTACCTCAAGACGAGATTTCTTCACGGCGTGTGATGTGTGTGTTAGTGACTGAAAAAATTCTGTTCCACTCTGTACTAGTAGATACCTTGTGTGAAAAATATGACTATTTCTTCAAAAAGAAAGACGTTGCTGTGACGGACTAATATAAAAGCTTACCATGCCACGACTTTTGTCTTCAGTGTTTCAAACAATTCCGTGCAAGGAAGTCAATGACAGTGTTCAGGACTGAGAGGATTACCAAAAATTTACAAGAACTATTTTCACCACCTACGATTCCATTGAGTTTTGGACGACGTGTAGTGTGTGTGTTAGTGACTACTTTTCTCGGATTTCGTTTCCCAGGAAACTCTTTGTGGAGTATTGATGAACAGTACATGCAACAAAGACATTGCCATGCAAACTTTATCGGTGCACGAAAGACAAATTGTGTTAACAGTGTTGAGAATACTGATGAAAACAAGTTGTGTACCTCCGTATAAAGAAGACATTTGTCAAACTTTATCCACGCTTCATACTTACCAAGAAGTGTGTATGGCTAGTTGGTTACACCAACAAATTTACGACTTGAATGATGTACGTGACTGGAACGTCTTGGCTTCGATGCTTGGATACAAGAAGTGGCTCACTATGCCATCCAAGAAAAGAAGCAGTGATCTTAGAGTCAGTGCCAGAAGAAAAGTCCGAAGTGAAAGTGAAATTAGAAACAATTTTAGAAACAGTGGTAGAAGAACCTAACCTAGAGGAAGAAATATTACAAGTCAACGAGAGTACCATCCTCCTCTCCTCCTCTGTTTTCAAAGTAATTGACGAAAAGTTAGATCCTCAAAGTTGGGAGGCCTTGTATCTTAGGCATCCCTTTAGCATGTTAATTGCTCGACTGAGTGGTTCGGGCAATAACGAAATTGTCAAACGTGTGATCGAACACAACTCACATTTGTTTGATCGTCCACCTCAACGTATCGTGTGGTGTTACAAAGAGTGGCAATCGGCTTACACATTACTCCAAGAAAGCCAAGGAGAATTAATTTCGTTTGCAGAAGGCATTCCTCGTGAAGACAATAGAATCGTGTCTGACTTTAGTCAAACACATCTTGTCATCTTTGATGAAATGTTAGGAGAAGACGAAGAAGAAATTATACTTTCGTTTACACGAAAAGGCCATCATCGTAATGCCAGTATTATTTACATTATTCAATATTGGTTTGAACAAAGTAAAGCACATCGTACCATCAGTCTCAATGCCCATTATGTGGTCTTTTTTAAAAGTCCAAGAAATAAATCTCAAGTGCAAGTGTTACCCAAACCGTCAAGAACACCTTGGCTGAATAATGCATATGACGATGCCACTCAAACACCTTATGCATATTTACTCATCGATTTAAAAACAACCACTCCCGATTATTTAAGATTTCGTATCCATTTGTTTCACCAAAGGTGTCAAAAAGGAGGTCCTGTCATTTACACGTTCCCTTTGGCATCTGTCTGAAGAAGAAGAAAAAAAAAACTATAAAAACATCCTACACGTCTTTTCTTTCGAACAGAATTCAAGATGACTTCCTTTCAATCTAATCCTCCTGCCAAAGAAAAAAACGCACAAGTCCGTACACGTTTGTTAGAAGCCAGTCTCAAAAAAGCCTTACAATGGTTTACTTTGACAGCACGTCAGTTAGTTCAAGGTATTATTCACATACCCCATCAAATCAAACGCTTTTTTGAAAAACTTGTAGATGCTTTGTCACAACTGGCAGATCCAAGAATCAATACACAAACCAAGAAACAAATCATTTTGAAGCCTGGTGTAAGTGGCTCTTTCGGAGGTGTCATTATTCGTTCTCTTTTGAAATGAGATCCTGAAGCCGAAGCTAAACGAAGAAGATAAAAGTCAAATCTCCTAAAAGACGGCAACACACAACTACAGCACACAAGAAAAAGAAAAGCCGTAAGATGAAAAGTCCCGAGAAAAAAACATCTCAGAAAGAGAGGTACTGCTGCTAGGATGCGCACGTACTCCAGAAAACCACGCAGTGCAGTGACGGTGTCTCCTCCTGCCACTTCTTGTTCGCCGTTCTTGATGATGCCTGCCAAACCTGATTTAAGACCCGTGTTTCCTACTTTAATGAAAAATTGGAAACCCATTTCTAAAGGATCTTCTCCTTCTCCGACAGCTGCCACTCAGATAATATTTAAGTGATAAATCCTTTGATTGTGGGACCTTTTATGATATTATTATTAGGGCCCCACTCGACGAAGTCAGCTGAGCCCTATAGTAATCACGATCACGTTGTCCGTCCGTCCCTCCCTACCTCCATTTCGCTGTCCGTCAATCTGTCTACGCGTCCATCAATTTGGTTTCCGCAATATAACTTACTGGAAATTGTTTGATTTTAACCATATTTGGTATGCAGCTCTAGATTCATGACCTTGATTAATTTTTATTTCCAGTGTTCCATGACATCATTTACAGGAGTTATGTCCCTTCATTACCCGTAATCCCGATTTTGATTCCCAAAAAGTGTCGGATTTCAATTTTAATTTGTCACGTAATTTTCAATTGATAAGACCTTTTAATGAGTTTAATTTCCAGCGTTCCACAACATCAATTAGAGGATTTATGGCCATAGTCGGCTGGTACTGCTATGTCAATGATGTGGGTCAGATTTCACTCCTGGTCAGCTAGTACTATGTTGGTCTTCTTGTGTTGTATTCTGTGGTCGGTCTGGATGCTAAAATGCCACAGCATTTTCACTTTACTGCTCTCGGCCACTTTCTTCTTCTTCTCCTCCTCCTCCTCCTCCTTCTTTTCTTCTTCTTCTTCTTCTTCTTCTTCTTCTTCTTATTATTATTATTATTATTATCGTCGTGGTTGTTGTTGTTGTTGTTGTTGTTGTTGGATTGAAAATGAGAAGTTTAATCAGAGCTTTCCTTGGCAAAATAGAGTAACACTTCCACAGCTGATAAGTCCATGTGAATCAGTTCAAGCGAATAGTGGTTTGAAAGAACAGAATTCTGACTTCTCAACTGCTTGGAGCGATATTTAAAGATATAGATACCAGATAGACTCACTCACAGACACACACACACACACACACACACTCAATAACCGAGCTAAGTCAAATAATGGACATAACTCGCGCGAAAAGATACCAGAAGGTCATTATTGAATGATATGCGCGTTTTCATGTGATAGGTAAATGACCTACGAAATATATAATGATTTGTCAAAACTTCGGAGATTAGTTCAGGTTCGTGTATTATTCAGTAACAAAGATAACAATTTTCAGTTATATATATATAAAAAAAAAATGAAGAACTAATACAAAGTAACAATTTCAACGATTAGGTTTTTGAAATGTACAGAGATCAGAAATAACAACGACAATTCCAGGAAAAGATATCTTTGCAGACTATCCCATCTTTTCCCTGCGACTTAGAAATTGTAAT
Organism: Margaritifera margaritifera; assembly: GCA_029931535.1. Classification (NCBI taxonomy): domain Eukaryota; kingdom Metazoa; phylum Mollusca; class Bivalvia; order Unionida; family Margaritiferidae; genus Margaritifera; species Margaritifera margaritifera. The sequence continues at coordinate 203,674 of JAQPZY010001312.1, read as the reverse complement.
TTCTTACCTGTTTTACGATCTTTTTGTACATTTAGAGGAAAGAAAAGTATGCAGGCATAAAAATATTACATGTAATACAGGCCATATCGGAGCAAGCACTAATAATGAACTATCATTACTGGCGAAGGAATTGTAAACCAGTCTACATGGTATGGGTTATTATTTTATTTTTTATACTTTTGGTTTTTGGATAGTTCTGGCGCGATCTGGTTTTATTACCTTTGTCACAGCATGGTAAGCTAGAACGGGCGCGTTGTAAACAATTTTGCTATAAATCTAGCAGCAGCGATATATATCTACAGTAGCTTAAAATGGCCTGTTACCACTCACTTAGTTTTATATAACCCCGTTAGGAAACCCTTTATAAAGGGCTTTTTCTTTTTCTCCTTTGGATAAACCAAATGGTTTCTACAACTCCACACATTTTGTATATGATAGCTATTCTTATTGGGAATATTCGATTTTTATACGGCCCAACTTAGGGCAGCATTCATGCAAAAGAAGCAGTAAACTGAGTCCTGAAAATTGTCAAAATAGAACCAAAAGTGTCGGACATAGTTATTGAAAACTTAACCTTATGCTCTGTATCAAATGGAAGATGTAGATATATTTTAATCCCTTGGTCAGCTATTACTTGGGTTAACAAGAGGAGTTATTGAGACAAAACTATTTTTGAACTGAAGCAAAATGGTTGGAATTTAAACCACACTCATGCAGATGTCCTCCAGTTGAAAGAACGGTTATACATTTTTTTACATAAGAATTATTAAAAATTAAAGATATTATTTTCCTTTTATATATAATTAAACAGGCCAGGGTACTAAACTCCCCTAGCTCCATTAAGTTTAATACACCAAACTGTGGTAAGAAATTTACTAAAAAAAGACCGACACAGTCGAGAAGAGAGACATAGGGAGACAAAGACTAAATGAGATCGGCGGATAGATCGAGAAGGAAATAGACATAGAAAAAAGTAGATAAAAAATATATCTGTCGTGGAATTCAAGTTTTAAACATGTGAAACAAATACAGAAAACAGAAAACAAATATTTTCCTGAAAATTATGAGTATTAAAAATGACCTTCTTAATAAAGCCTCATATCAAATTTGGCTTCACTGGACGAAGCCCTTATATTGTGCTAAAACAATATTCTGATGCAATTTAGGGCCAAATTCTGATACATCAAACAGGGGCCTTAACTCCATAAGATTGTGATGAAAAAGTTCTGAAAATCAAACATGATGTAGGTTTTCCCAATCTAAAGGCCCATACCAATATTAGTTTGGATCCATGAAGTCCTTCATATGTTATTGAGCGGAAATGAAATTGCAGCTATGGGGCAAGATTGGTTTTCTTGAGAAAAAAAAACAAACAAATTTAAATTTGATCTTTTTCTTGATCTTCTGATTGTAAATACTTGGAGAAGCTCGACGTTTTCACAGCAGAGGGTTACTGTATAGAGAATTGACCACACCAGACCGTAGAATTTTCTTCAGCTGGTTGTTGCCCAGAAATATGGGTTACATGTGTTCACAGTAACACATGAATCATGTATGGCGGGTCATTGGGGAATGAGGATGACAACTAATCGAGTGTTAGCTTAATGTTATTGACCTGAGACGAATAGTCACGTAGCACGATTTTGTAGGTCGTGTAATGTTTCTCAGAAGACGGTACACGCCAAAACATTTGAAGCGTAACTTTGAAACAACTGACGCAAATATGGATAAAGGGGTTGTGAACGTAGTTTGTACTGAAGTCATAAAGGATGAATCAAAACAAACCACCAGTACGGAAATGCCGCTGTTGTGTCCTATGGGAATGTTGAAGGAGGAAGTGGATAATTTTGTCACTATAGTTGGCCCATTAACCGATTTGGCAGGGAAGGGGCAACTAAATAAAGTCACTTGGGGTATATGCCGTGAACAAAAATCAGAGCTCTGATATCTTTAAGTTGTCTGAGTTAGACAGGTTGTTTCTGTTGAGGACAGATGCGGCATCGATTTTGTATCGAGGGGATGAGAGGATCTGAAAAAGTTGGGAAGATTTAAATAAGTACACTATAAATTGCAAGTTTTCTCTTTATTTGCCCCATGTAATTTAAATATTATTTTCAGTACATACTTTGTTCATATTTCGTGAATTCCAAAAAGTGTTTATGATTGTTCTAAATGGAGAGGATTGTCACGCAATTATGTCCACTAAGTTGTAATTGCATTGTATTTTAATGTCAATATAATATGTCCTGTTGCCGCGTATAACATTACCCAATGTGTATATTTAGTTCCGTCAGACGACTGTCACATGTACAGTTTTTGCTCACTTGGTCGACCGTCTTTCGTGGCATGTGCAAAGCGCTGGCGGTCAAATCTCACTTATCTCATGTTTACTGTCCGTGGCTATTAACACGTACCAGTATACAGAGCTCAAATATTTTATATAGTCATTGCTTGATGCCTTTCGGGATGCTGTTTCCTTTACCATAGTTGTCTTTCAGCTGTAGAACTGATTCCCCGGGCTTGACCCAGTACTTTTTGGTTGAAACCAGGGGTTTTGGCTGTATGAAATCATGTGTGACCCGATTCAGTGTCGGATGAGTCAACGTATCATGCTCCGGGCTTTGGCTGCTCGTATGTGATTGTCTGGCGTTTTCTTTGGTAGACTGGAAGGAATACCGTATATTGGATCATTCCTTGTATCTCGCCCAATTACAGTGCAATAGGGCGACTCCATGTTTATTATATAAACGACGTCGTATGATAACATTATACCCGTTAATAAACGGTGAATTTGTTAAACGTGAACAGTACAATTTCATAAATTTATATCCATTGTGTGAACAATACAATTTCAAATATTCATGTCTCTGTTGTGAATAGCATCGCTTATAATGTTTAAGTTTTCAACATAGTCTCACAATATTATATATCCAGTAAGTTAACACAACAGTTTCATAACTGTCATACCAACAGAATAATATAATTCATGCTTGTTATGTGCACAAAAGAATGTGTATTGTTGGATAGGCAACGTTTAGCCATTCCTTTATAAGAACGGATAAATCCAGTAATCACTCAGTACTTCATTTAGAATTCATCATCTCATTCGAGTAGCAATATTTTGTGCTTGTGTTGACCATTTGCAGGAAGTATTTGTCTAATATAAAGTGTGTGCCAGACAAAATTAAATTTGATTGTGTCAGAATTGCGCATCTTAGTTAAGATACGTATTCATTTCCTTGTATATATAAACATTGTAAATAAATATGTTATTTTTATAACTGGTCTTCGCCTCTTCGCTGATCCAAAACCTTCTCGGTCTCCTTTTCATAGTGTTATACAACTAAAGCATACATGTGAAAATTGTTTTTCCTTCTTTCAGTCCCTGTTAACTTGACCTTCGACCCTTTTACCCCAAAATGTGCACGTTTTTCCTTGTCAAGATCCATTCGTCCAAACCGTTTACTCAAAGTAGTGATAAAGAACTTAAGATAATGTATGGAAACCATATATATGTATAGTCATTGTAACCTTTACCTTTTCTCTTTGGACCCAAAATCAACGGGTTTCTTTCTTGTCTCAAATGCATGTAATTTACAAAGTTTGGTCAGAGTATCTGGTACACATGTGAAGTTATTGTGTAGAAACACTTTTCCTTCTTTTTTGAGCCCGAAATTGGCAGGTCTCTTCATTGCCTTTAATGTAATCTACTTACAAAGTTTGGTATTGGTAGATGGTTAAAAATTATAATTATTCAGCCTAACGAAAAAAGTGAACAGAAAGAGGGACGGACACATAGACATATATACGGACGGACAACACCATAAGATGATATGCTCTGCCTTATCGAGGGCGTATAAAAATATGTAGTCTTTCTTGGCAGCTATGTTGCGTTCAGCTCGAAAGTCACATGCTAATTGGTGGTTGAAACTGACAAGATGCAGCAGTGTACATTGAGGTCAGCAAGATGGGAGAATAACTTCTTTAACTTGTAGCTTGTAGGTAAAAGACACGATGACAAAAAATAAAACACTCTTACTATCATTGCATTCAATGATATACAAAATGTCTCTCTTGTGTTGAAGTGTAAGAAAAATGGTATGCTTGGATAAAATTGTAAATACTTTTGTTCGTGGGCGGGGTATAAATAAACGCTTTATTGATGAAAAATGTAATTGTAAGTAAAAGTTCATACATCACTCACTTTCCCCTTCAAGTGTGAATACATTTATAAAGAATGTATCTAATTTATCTACATATAATACACAAACTTAGGACGGTGCAGCTATTTTGTATAATAAACACATGATTCTGATGCCTGTACAGGAACTCCCTAAGTTGTAAATGGTTGATGTTTGCACATATCGGTAATACATTAGCAGCAACCAACTACTCGTATCGAATAAAATCTTGTTTTGCTGGGCAACGTCCTATCGTCAAGGTGAATGGTACAAGCTGTTCTCTCTCTCTCTCTCTCTCTCTCTCTCTCTCTCTCTCTCTCTCTCTCTCTCTCTCTCTCTCTCTCTCTCTCTCTCTCTCGTGTCATTTGAGCAAAATATAATAAGTTCGTTACTCCTCTCTGTCTCAAGGAAATTGGTAACAAGTCTAAAGGAGATATTAACTCCTAATAGTTCGCTGCCAGTGGTGGTGGATAGGCCGGGTCGGCACCTCCGGTAGACACATTATTATACTGGGTATATGCTGGTGGGGGAAAACCACCGGGATAACCATAGCCGACTGATCTGTAGGGGCCTGGGTAAGTTGATGGTCCCTGCATGCCTACTGTGTTATTCACTGAAACGAAAAGGGAGAATAGTTAAGTCTGTATTACAAAAGTTATCACACTGTTAGGATAGAAGATAATAATAGTTAATGTATTGCTATAGCAATAGATATTACTCATAAAGAAATAATATACCAAGAATATGTTAACAATCCATCTATCTATATATATATATATATATATCTGTCTGTCTGTCTGTCTGTTTGTCTATATGTCTGTCTGTCTATATCAGCTGATCTATCGGGTACAGAATAAAGAGAGAAAATTCATGGATGATTTCTTTTTAAGAAGCTGAAATAAACAATGAAATTCCACCAACGATGAAGCTACTTACTACTGTCTCCAATCTTGATGGTTTTTGTACTCTCAGCATATTTATTTCTTCTTCATAGACATTATGCGTGATCTAGGAAATAGGTTCTGTTTATCAATCTATTTACCCGTATATCGATCTATCAACCCACCCATCTATGTATCTATCTATCAATCTATCAACTCTTTGATCCATCAATCAACTTATGAATCAACTCGTTGAAGTATCTATTTTCCTGTCTCTCTATGTAACAGGATTAAGCCGGGTTGGGATTGGATTAACCGATGACACTGAACACAATTTTGTGAATGTGATGTATATTTATAATGTAATTGAACGATGAATGAATCGGACACCATACTCATGAGCATAAAGTCCAACAATGGATTTAACAAAATGATGTGCACAGAGTTCAACAACTGATATAAGGAAATGATATCGTTCCTAAATGGAACTAATCACAACATGTAACTTCAACGAGCAATCAAACGAGAATCAAAGTATGGAACTCATAAACAAATATGATTGATATATAGATCTATCACCATGGATGATCAATGTACAGCATTTGTAAACAAATATGATTGAATGATTGATATATGAACCAATCACCATCAATGATCAATGCATAGAATTTATACACAAATAAGAACAATGTGTGATTCATCAATAAGTACGATGTATGTATAATTGATTTTCACCCCTATAGTGATATTGAATAATATTGATTTAAAATTGGAACATATATGTATCTCGTTGCGTCTAGTCGACGATCAGGATGTATTTCCGGTTCCACAGCATTCGTCGAATGGTCAAGGAGCAACCACGCATGGCCGCCCCCCCCCCCCCCCCATTCTACCGAAGGATCCATCGAGAGCCTCCTTATTCTCTCAGATCCGTTGGTCCGGAACCTTTGGTCCCTTACTGCAAGAAAATCAATACCGTTTTCCAAGCCAATGTCACCATCGACCGCAGTATCCGTGTTACACAACGCCCCAGAGTTCAACTACTCTCCGTGAACAGCTCTACAGCTGAAGATTTCTTCCGTAAAGTTGACAGCCTCTTGACAAAACTCATCTGTATTGTAATAATACAGCGAGAATTTTAGGCTATAAGTATCCTGGTTGCAGTCAAATCTACGACCAGACAACTGGAGGCAATTGGGTTTCTCACTGCAGGCACTTTGCGCGTGCAGCAGTGGGTAAGCCGAACTTAGTATTTTGAAATAACCACAGCTAAAAATAAATCACCCTCAGGTAACGCTGTACGCGGCAACGAAACCCGAGTACATTTTCGTTCATATAGTTTACTACATACAATTCCTCGACAGTCGATCCTGAAATTTTGAACTCGAGTTCAGAGTTTCAAGATGAATGCAAACTATATCTATGACAAATTTTATTTATGACAGAACTTAAATTTGCAAAGAGAAATGTGAAGTTTTGGCTTTCCACTTTGGTAAGGCTATTTATTACCTGCCTACGATGGGTTATTTCAAACTGTTTATCACTGCATCGGTTTATCCAAAGATATCAGAGATAATTTGATAAATTTGGCCATTATAAAATTAAATGTACATTCTACCAAAACTTGAATATACTGAGATCATATTCTTGTTGGTTTTTATTTTTCAATATATTTAGAATCATTTTTGTGAAATCGAAATTTGATAAAGTTTTATTATGACGGTACTTGAACCGCAATATTAAATTATCCACACACACACACAGACACACACACACGTGATTCTTAGTAATATTTCTTACACCGGAAAAGATAAGCCTACTGGGCTCAGATCACTAATTCATTTTACATTGACTTCAGTGTGAGGATTTGGCATTTTGAGACAACTTTGTTCACCAGATGGCATTGCACATGATGCATAGATTACTTATTGGGAGTTACTATAAATTTGGGATCAACCAAAATGGTATGCATTGCAGCATTTCTTCGAGATAAGTGCCTCTAAGTGGTATAGAAACAGGAAGTTCTGCGTCAATATGTATTGTTCCTAAATTACTTGTTTTGTTTGTTCTTTTCTTCACTTTTTAAAAATTGCTCTCACTACAAACTAATTACAACTTTTGAAAGATGTTGCTGCTTTACAATTTCTCATCAACAACACAAATCACAAAACATGATTAAATATTACTTACTACTCATGAATGAATAAACAATGACTTGGACCTAATGTTCGTACTACAAGCTAATTACAGCTGAAATACCAGTTACTATGTAGGTATTCAACTACAACATAAATTACATATGCATTGCTATTGATCACTGACAACTAATAATAAAGACAAAATGACTCAAAGAAACGAAAGAAAATGGACCAGACATCCTCGGTTCTAAACTTCACTGATTTCTTTTAAAAACACCAATGCCTTAGTACTACAATAAACATTTTAAGTGGCCTAGACATTTGATCGTGGTGTGGTTTATACCTTCAGCGGGCCTCTCCTTCAGAGAAGAATAAACAAAAATATCAAGTGGTCTAGATACTACAATGTAAATTCTTTGAGTGGCCTAGAAATTCGTTATTCTAAAGAACAAGCCCATATGGTTCGCAACAACGTCATTATTCCAAACGGACAAGCCCTGTTGCTACCCAACAACGTCGACGGCATGGTAAAACACTAACTCATATTATTGCTTCGTTGTCAGCACTCTGCCCAGGAGGTGCACCAAAGGTTCAACGCAACAAGACTTGCACCTTCAGTGATACTACGGAACAATTCTATCAGGTAACGCTCCATTAGTGATCAAATAGTCATTGGTTACATCAGACAAACCAACAGGAACTATTAATTTACACACTTCAGCAATGCTGTACGACACAATGAAACCTGTTTCTAATGTTGAATGATATAAGACTTTTATGATATCTTTCATCCCACACATACTTATTCAACCTAAATATATTATTCAAAGGTAAGCATTAAATGAATGGCTTGCACAATATATATATATATATATATATATATATATATATATATATATATATATATGTATATTCTGCACAAATTTACATAAGATTGCAGTTGTTTCATTTGGTGTCATTGCACCATTTTACAAAATCCAAACTAAAGAGAAATTTAAAGCCTACATTGTCAAAATGCAGTCTGAGATACAATACATTTTAGACTTTTGCAAGACATCAAATGTAGTAATTATTTTTTTAAAAAGCACGCAGAAACAAAGGGGCACTGAAGAAATATGAATATAAATGTATGCGTATGTATTGAAAAAACTACAACATTGTAGGGATGCAATAATAAATGATAGGTTAAAATGGTTTGGATGTTGAAGGTTCTACATATTGTTTCATATATAAACTTTGTTCATTTAGGAGCTTTAGCCATTTCTCCAGTTTGCATAATATGTAATCGACAGCAGCGAAAAAAAAGCAAGTTTGATATTGACAATGACTCCATGAAAAATTTGATTTTTGCTCTTCCTTATGTTTTTAATGAATCCTCGGCGAGTTCTGTTTCTGTAATCTCATCCACCATTCCATTCAACTCTGTATCCTGAATGTCATATTTTACAATTACCATGTGGAGGCTTTCATGTAGGTCGTCTAGCTTAAAAAGTAAACAATATTATTTTCTGAACTTTAAGCCGTTTGAAAGCAAATTATAAGCTTCATCGATTTAAACATTTGTATCTGCTGTGGCCAGACTTTCTTTTACAACATGTTTCAGCTCTGTTACGCACCGCGACGTGGACTCCAATTCTGGATTTTGCATCTTGTCTTGTTGCTTTTCTTCAGCTGATGCATTTGCAGATAACGGTTTTGTACATCTTAGAGAACTGAATTCCTCCAGCTCATTTGGATATTTGATTTCAACATTCATTGTGAGATTCCATAAAAATAAACTATTCTTAAACTTTAGTCACTATTTATTTTAGGATGAAATAGTCATGACTAACTTTCACAAATAAATACTACTAACATACACAAAGTGTAACAAATATTTATCACTACATAAAGCTAAATTTGACAAAATGTCACTAATTTTATGAACTATAAATCAGTAGAAAAGGTATTACATTATGAGCATAAATTTTATAATATTTTAGAATTTGAAACATAATAAAAACTGTCAATCAGGATGATTGTGCATACTGTTATGCATAACTGACGTGTTTCGCCTTCAATGCCTCTGGTTGACTTTATCAACAAAGATAACCATTAAGTGAGACGGTAAAATGTACATGTAGGTAGTGTCAGTAGTTAGAATTTACCAAATGAATTCGAGAAGCAAAATGTTGGATGGATGCGATGTAAATTATGTGCAAGAAAAGCAAATTACGAATGTAGAAGGTTTCTGAAAATCTTGTCTATGGATTCATGTCTTAAGATAAAAATCCATAATAATTTGATTTAGTAAATGTTAGTTCAAGTATTACAAGTAACATATTGAAAGATTGCAGATTAAGTCAATCAGAGGATGTTTCTTACACACGAGCCATTACTACAAGAACACTGTTCAACATTCGACAAATGAACAACCAATTCATAGACTTTTATAAGATTTAATTAAATGGAATTCCCATAAAAGAGTTTATCGGACTGAGACTGTTAAAAGTGTCATTGAAACCAACAATAATTAATTTGTACTCATTCAAACCAACAGCAACAACTAATTTGTACTCATTCAAACTAACAACAAGAACTAATTTGTCTTCGTTCAAACTAACAACAACAACTAATTTGTACTCATTCAAACCAACATCAACTAATTTGTATTCATCCAAAACCAACAACAAGAACTAATTTGTACTCATTCAAACTAACAACAACTAATTTGTACTCATTCAAAACCAATCCTGATGAGTAAGAAGCATGCAAAGGAAGCAAGAAATATGTAAACAAACAAAATCGTAAATTCCTAAATTCCATATATAAAGTGATTGCTTATTCGCTTATAAGGATAAGTATGAACAAATTATTTAGATGAAGACCTTCAATCATGCAATATAAACTATCACAATTAACACAGTCATGTCATAGGGACAAAAGATATTTAATTGATACGTAAACACATTGCATTATGGTTATTTAAATTGAGACAACATATAGTGCTAGCACAACAAAGTCAATGCCTTTTTGGACAACTACTAGGCTTGTCCTTCAGACAACAACATTATATATAACAATTGATTTGAGAATCAGTGATATTGAAAATTGCCCCGTGAAAAAGACACATATGTTGTCAAGGGTTGTCGATACACTTCGTTCCATTGATCGTTGGCATATTCACGAAGTGAATCGACAACGTTTGGCTAGCAAAGATGATTGCATATATGTTACTCAGTAAATATTACTACTACCACTGCTAATATTACCCCAACCACTAACACTACTACTACTACTACTACTACTAATAATAATAATAATAATAATAATAAGAAGAATAACGACAATAACATCATGATCATATAGAACGAGGTTTCAGTATGTGTAAACACGACTTTATATACGGAAAAGATCTGTAGTCAGCAAGAGCTATATTTCTTTAAGTTAATTGACCCATTGCTGTTTTACTGTTCTTCGGCTGATCTCCAATAACAACGTGTAATATACCACTGTATGTACACTAACTCTTTAACGTGATTTTGACAGTATCGTAGGAGTTCTATCCCTTGTATCCATCAGCCGTACTAAGTAGTTACTCGTTCTTTGCTGAACCCATGGTACAAAAATGTTTTGTCAACGCACTAATTCTGTGCATTGTTAGGGAAAGATGGTGTGTGTGTGTGTGTGTGTGTGTGTGTGTGTGTGTGTGTGTGTGTGTGTGTGTGATTTCGGTGTCCTGTAATTGGGACGAGAATTGATCTACAGATATTTATGATTTCTGTTAGAAGTGAACATCCTGGTTTTGTAGTTGTTGACAATGTAACGTATGTTCTTCAAAGTAAATTATGATTAATTTATGCGTGGCAACAAAAAATGAACAAAAAAAAAGCGCGGGGGGGGGGGGCTAATATTACTTCAAAATACTTAAAGCCAATGATATTATAGCATTAAATTTTTTTATGTGTTTAGTATTAATTCTTGGTCTCGTTATCATATGACTAAACTGGGGAAACAATGACAGTCGTGGTTTTCAAGACGATGAAAACAGGTGAATGATGATACCTGATAATCAGATCCAAGGACTTTTTTATGCGTTCTCGATAAAAGTGTGTTACAGCCATATTTCACTAGCGTTTTCTCAATGTATTTGACGAGGAATCTATGATCTTTAAACAATCTGAATTTATCAATACAGAGTCTGAGTGAAAGGTATTTATTTTATCATGGAGGTCAATGCTGCTATTCAATAAAACTTTGTACAAATTTATGAGACACTTCTAAAAATTAGGCTATCCGCGACGTTTACTCTGTATGTAGACATAATATCAATCGATTAAGTTTAACTATAGGAAAAAGCAATATTTCTTTAAGTTAATTGACTCATTGCTGTTTTACTTTTCTTCAGTTGATCTCCAATCAGAACGTGATATAAACCACTGTATGTACATTAACTCTTTAACGTGGTTTAGAGAGTATCAAAAGAGTTGTATCCCTTGCATCCATCAGGCGTACTAATTAGTTACTCGTTCTTTGCTGTGCACAAAAACCAAGAGTGTTTTGTCAACGAACTCATTATGTTCATTGTCAGAGGAAGGCGAGGATGTGTGTTTTTTTTTTTGTTTTGTTTTTTTTTTTGGAGAGGGTACGGGGTAGGGGGGCATGGAGTGATTTTGGTATCCTGTAGATGGGGCGAGAGTTGATCTCCATATATTTATAATTTCTGTTAGAAGACAAAACGGGGGGGGGGGATTTGTAAAAATACTTAAAGCTAATGATACTATAACAAACCTAGGGTATAAGCTATTTCTATTTACGCATCGCTTTATAACTTTGTCAGATTTTATAGATAATGTGTTTGATTTTGGGGAGTCGGTGTTGGGAAGATATTTCTCAAATAGAGTAATTAGCCAATTGCTATGAGAGGACGTCATAATGTATAGTATTCACGAGACTTTATGGTAGCATGGATTAGTTTTGTAAAATGGACCTTTCCTAATTCCTTAACATAAGGAATTATCGGGATATTCTCACGTATAAGCGTTTGGTCATTTGAGATAGGACTAAGCTATATGCATTAGACGTTTGGGTCATGTTTTGTAGAACGTGGCATCAAATACCTGTCTGCGGATTGGAAAGGCATACTGACAAGTCATACCAATGTGAAGCAAGAAAAACCACGCAAAGTGTGAAATTAGAGTCTAGTGAATGTGTGGTCATTAGCTGATTAAAGGAAAAATATATATGGTATTTACGCGTTGAAGAACTCTTCAGTTGACAATGACTGTTGTCTTGAGATCCTTTGAAATGGTTAAGCATCGACCTCAAGCTAACCTCACACAGGTGTTGCTTGTTTCGTTCGGTAGTGAGATGTTGTAAAGGCCTGGCGTGTTACAAAACTATAGCACAAACAAAAGTATGTGTTTAGTAATTATTATTGCTCTGTTTGTTAACCCTGAGCTGAACTTCAGCTGCGGGAAAAATCCATCGTCAGCAACAGCAACATTTCAGTTAGTTGCTAATCTCATTGCTTTTTTACTTTTTTGCAGTTGCATTCCAGTCAGAATGCGTAATGCACCACTGTAGGTATACCAGTTCTTTAACGTGGTCTTGACAACATGGAACGAGTTTTATCCTTCAGTCATACTAATTAGTGACTCGAGATTTGCTGTAGAGATACACAACATTCAAGAGTGTTTTATCCTGGGAAAGAGGGTGGGGATAGTGATTTCCGTGTCCTGGAAATATGAAAAGTGTTGATCGCCAGATAATTATTATTTCTGTTCAAAGTGAACAGACAGGTTGTGCAGTTGTTCGCAATGTGACGTATGTACTTTTCAAAGTAGCAAAATTTCACTAAGCATTATACACTTCTCTCGATGATTTCATACTGTTTAAAGATCATAGATCTGTCGAGGAATTGTTGATCTTTAAACAGTCTGAATACATGAATATACTAATTCGACTATTATTTCACTGATGTACGGTTACAGAGTCGTTTTCCATAGTTTTCCATACTATGACACTTATTATGGGATATAAATTCAATCGACTCTAGCGCAACAAAAACCACATTAACCATAGATATTTCCATGTTATAGGATTCTTTTAACCTCAGTGTATCTAAAAAAACACATATTTCTCAAAAGATATCTACATCCATGTTTCTCCAGCTATTACCCTAAAATCATACATTTTGTCATCGAGAATACAAGTTATGAATCGTCTTACTTTCTTAAGCTGTCAATTTACAACATAATGTTTTTGAAGATAAATACACATTTATGATTGGTAAACTTTGGACAGCAAATGTCTACGTGGACTCCCAGATAAAACTGCTTTTGTAGTAAAACCACACACACACACACACACACACACACACACACACACACACACACACACACACACACACACACTTGATACACCTATCTTGAAAGAGTATCAAAGCTGTAATAAAGTAAAAATGCAATATTTAAATATTGTCCGAAAACAAATTCTATCAATAATACTTTTCCACTTCCTCGCTATCCAAAAACTACATATAATTGACCATAAAGAAATAAACAACTATATGAACGTAAGTTTGTGTGCACATTCAGATTTGTAAAGATTTATGTGTTCACTTCTAACATTTAAGCAAAATCAATACGGTATCAGCGTAATGGTAAAAGTTTTTTTAATATTATATCTATACAACATGTACCCAACCAAAATCAAATATGCACACTTACTTTTGACCGGGTTTAAGAAGTCAATTATTGTATCGGACATGTAAGAATAATAAACCCCTGCTTGCATGCAGATGTCACATCCTTCCAATAAACTAATAGTGAACTTTGACATTTTCAAACTGACACTGCAGCTATTCTGTAAATCTATGCCTTCATACCAGAGATCTTACTTTGTAAAGTTGTGTTTTGTTTGCTTTTGTGTTACGTGGACCATACTCGATTGATATCAGTTGTGCAAATTTGAATTATCAACAATTACGTTTAAGGTCTTTTACCCACCCGTCCTCCACCACCGTCAATGGACTGGTTACGAATCAATTCGCACGACGGACAAGGAGTCGTTCTGAAAGTTAATTTGGCTTGCTTCCAATCAACTTAGATAGTATTGATATTGAAAATTATCGGCAATTGAATTTATTTTTTTTGTTCATCGATGCTTAGAACTTGAGACAATGGAGAAATTACCAAAACGATACAGTCTGGTCTCGTTTAGCCGAATTCCCTTTATTCGATAACAGCGACTTATGAAAATCATTCAGGATGAAATAGTAAGTACTAAATTTGACAAATAAGAATTAATTGTTTTTCACAACATGCAAAAAATTGACTCAAGGTATTTGTTACTAAATGCTGCTAGATGTTACAAAGTTTCAATAATATCATGAACTTTAAATCACTAGGTAACGCGCTAAATTATGAGATTGAATGTCATAATATTGAAGAATTTCAAGCATAACCAATATGTCAATCAGGATGATCGTGGATACTGTTTTGTATCTATGTTGTATTCCACTTCAGTGCACTTTGTTGACTCTATAAATAACGATAAACCATTATGTGATATGGCACAAATTGCATGTAAGAAGTGTCATGAGTCAAAGGCTCCAAATACATTCGAGACAAGTTATGACGGTTGGATGCGATGTAAATCATGTGCAAAAAAAGCAAATTCCGAGTGGGTTATACAAATACAGCATCTCAAGCTAAAACAAAAATTTACAGTTTGTGAATTTGGTAGATTTCTGAAAATCTGGTCTATGAATTCACATCTTAAGACAAAAACCCATGATAAATTGATTAATGATTTTTAGCTCAGTAGTTTCAAATAAGATATTTAAAGATTTCAGATGAAATAAATCAGAGGATGTTTTGCCTATGCTGAATGTGAATCAACAATCGAAAAATTCTAGAGAAAAAATATGAAAGATTTCTTACTATATCAATTAAAAGTGAAGATGAACGTGAATCGATAATTGAAATATTCTGGTAAAACAAATATTAAAAGATTTCCAACTCTATAAATCAGATGCAAAGTAAAATTTGAATTAAAAAAACGCTTTGAAATATACTAACACGTTTCCAGCTCAATAAATCAGAGGGTGATGAAAAATCGGAATTAAGAATCGAAAAGTAATACTGAAAAATTTCAAACTATATAATCAGAAGTAAAGGTGAATATTAACCAACAATCAAAACATGCTAGTCAAAAAAGTACTGAAAGATTTCAGTTTAAATAACTCAGAGGTAAAGGAGTATACGGGTCACAGTTTGAAAAGAAGGGTTCTACAGAAGAGAGAGAGAGAGAGAGACTTTGAACAAAGAAGGCAAATTGAGGAAATGAACAACCTGAAAGGAAAGCTTGAAATGTTTTGAGAACAGAAAAACAAATAAACAAAACCCAATTATACATATTCCCTCAGGCTTCTTCGTGTATCTCAATTACAAATGAGTTACAGACCATCGTTTAAATAGGTACTTATTGCATTCAGGGGTTCTACAACTGGTTGGAAAATATGTCAAAAACCGTATACAGTGGGTTTAGGCCACAAATTCAAAACATGTGACCTTTACTGTGGATGACAACAAAATAATTCATATCGGCATACTTTTGTCATATATGACAGACAAATCTTGAGGGCTATCAGGTTTGAGTGCATGATCACTTGACAGGAAAATATAGAGGACCTGCTCATAATCAGTGCAATTTGAATTTAAAATATGCAAAATTCATATACTCTTCATTCATAACTTGTCAGGATATGACAGTCACCTCTTTTTCAAGGAACTAGTTAAAAACCACCCAGATCCAGAATTCATCATCTTCCCAAATACTGATGAAAAAAACATTATCTATTAGAAAGAAGTTCATGGTAGATAGCTTTATCCATGACCTATGAAAATGTGTGTTAAATGTTAGCTGATGCATTTAAAAGTCATCGGAAGACATTGGTAAACTTGATGATAATTTAGATTTTAACAGACAAAAAAGAGAACATATAATGTCATTTGATCAAAGCATTGTTGAAAAAGTGAAAGATATGTTTAAACCACTTGAATAACCTGAAGAACCTACTAACGAGGGGCATCGCAAATGATTAATGTGATACATACAACAATACATACAAGTAAACCTATCATTGCTAGGAAAGTGAAGAGCTTGTACATATCTATAATTCTGTTTTTTGCGATACAAATCTTTAGTATTTTATATATAACTTTGAAAGATTTTCGTTGTATTCATCCATTTAAAACGGATTATTAACGGTCAAAAGATGGGGTCTTTCAGCGTCGCTTTTATATTTTACCAGACTGTGATTGTTTAAGTAGGGTTCTTCTATCACCTAGTATTAGACATGTGCTTCATCATGCCCTACAGTATGTTGTTGTCCAAAATTGTAGCTTTTAATACAGGAAAAACATTTAAGTTAAACTTTGAGAAGTTGTTTACATTCATTGTTCCTGTTGGTTTATCTGAAGTAACCAAGGACTGTTTGCTATCTAGAGAATTGTTTCTTGATGAAAATTGTTTCTTTGTAGTGCTGAAAGTGCAAACCTTGCTGCGTTTCACCTTCGGTGCACCTCGTGGGTAGACGTAGCAACTACATGCGATCGTGTTTTACTATACGTTGGTGCGTACCAACAAGGTTTGACACTTTGTGACAATGACGTTGTTGCACAGCAACAAAGCTTGTCCTGCAGGACAACGAGTTTCTAGGGTACATTATAAATTTACCTTTTAGAATTAGGCCACTTGTTATTTTGCTCGTCCGTCTCTGAAAGAGAGGTCTGCTGTAGGCAGAACCACACTACCATTGAATTTCTAAACCACTGTAGAACTTACATTATATAACTGAGCCACTTGTGATTTTTTAAGCAATCAGTGAAGTATAGAACTGTGGATGTTCTGGGACAATCGCTATTGTTTCTTTGAGTCATTTTTATATTTTGAATCACGAGTAGTAAGTAGATCAGCAGCCAATATTTCAAAAGCTCTCATTTGCTTGTAGTAAGTGCAATTTTTAAAAGTGATGTTTTTTCATTCATGAGTAGTAAGTGTTCATTAATCATTTACTGTGATTTGTGTTATGGATAAACACTTTAAAAACACCAATATCCTCAAAAATATTGTCACTAACTTGTAATAATTTCATTATTAAAAAATTAAAAAATTTAAAAAAAATAATAATAATAATAATTTAGCAACACTAGCTAGTGGCCCAGATTTCTCCAATTCTATACTACTTCTGTGAAGAGGAACACCCGTGACAACATTAATGAACAATACAATAGGATACGTTTATCTGGCTGGACAAAATATAATCCATACAAGCGCAAAAAGAATTTGAATATAAGTCAAGCGTATTTATAAGGAAAACAAGCAATTTGTAAAAGGAATATTTGTTCAATCATATTCCTGTCATGGGTTCGATCTTCAAGTATTAAGTCTCGTATTAATTGCGGTAGTGAATAGGGTTATCAATTTTTAAATCAAGAACATGAAAAAGGTGAGATTTGATTTGCTAAAAATATAATAGTGTTATATATCTGCAGCAGAACATTTTATCTCAGAGTATCTAATAGTTCGATTTCAATGCAGCACAGTATTGCTTTTGCTGCTATACGTTTCCTATTTATCACTAGTGATCACTTAATTATTCGATTATTTACCCACAAGAGTCTGCGTGGTAGTGTTCACCGGCTGAGCGACAGTCCCTGTGCGTCTGCTGGATTTGTTTGCGGCAACACAGCAGAAGACGATGAGGCCAATTAGGATAGCCAACCCGACCAGACCCCCAATCACAGACCCCGCTATGATACCGGCAAGATTTTGGCTGTAATGAAAATGACGTATTTTCTAGACATTGTTTTCAGAACATATTTGTTTGTTAAACTACATCTTCACATCAACAAAAACAGCTATGTATGTGCCTCTTTTTTACTAATCACTGAAAAGTGTTTGTGTCAGAACACTTGATGAAAGCACTGGAAAGGTGGCACACACACACACACACACACACGCACACACACACATATATATATATATATATTTATATATATGAATTTTAATTCTTATTGTGTAATTTTACTCGTTTATTTAACTATTGATATTGAGAAAGTACCTGATTATGTAGTTATACCCGTACTTTTGCAGATATATTGTGATCTGCCAGTTTTTTTCGACCGTCGGACGGTTCTCCTTGTAACCTATGCTCCCTCTATACCCAATGATGATCGTGAGTGTTTCGTTTGCTCATTACTGTTATTGGGGTAGTGGCATTGGTGGTGCTGTTGGATGGGGAGGTTCACAAGTTGAAAAGAGTGCAGATATTTGTGATGGTTTCCATCTCTAGTCTTTCATGTTTTACCTGATTGATACAAGCACGGAATAAAATTGTGTTTGATTTGTATTATTTACAGAGACAGATGTTAAATTGATTGCCATTTAGTATTGAAGATAGAAGACAAAAATCTTCTAATACTTTGTCCACAGGGCAACAATTGTATCTCTCCAGCAGTGGAGCACGTGTCCTGCTTCAAACCAAATAACTACCGTACCTGACGACAAAATGAGAGTATATATATATATATATATATATATATATATATATATATATATATATATATATATATATATATATATATATATTACTTACACGCAACAGACGTCGCTGTAAGAGCTGTATTTACTGCCACAACAGCCCAAATCACAGTATTTCGATGTATATAACGATCCGGAATAGTACCCGTACTGGCAAAGGTTGCCAGCTTCCACCGGCAAGGCTAAAAAGGAAACAGGAAATATATATATATATATATATATATATATATATATATATATATATATCTATATATATATATATATATATATATACAGACACAGAGACAATGACAGATACGCAGATACACAGGGGAGACAGAAATGTTAATGATATTTGTCAAGCAATAGACATCGTAATCATCCGGAAATGTCAAGATTGAAGATATAAATGTAGTTGTACAAGAAGTGCGATAAATTACGACAACAACAACGGTGCAAAACTTCACAAGCCTTCATCGATTGCCCAAACCTGCTGATTTTGTCAAAATTGGTGTGATCAAGTCTACTTGAGACCAACTTCGTTGGTCATATATTTCATAACATCAGTATCATGGTGCAGCTTGCAGCGCAATAGCGACTTAAATAATTATATCAACGAATAACACTTTTACATCTTTTTAAAAATTCTTGATATCGTGCTGCATTCGTGGTACAACATGTACTTCTGAAGCATCAAATGCATTCTCCCATCAGTGTGTCACCAAAGCTCCAGATTTACACTTGTCAGGACGGTATCGCCTTACATATGTGCAATATAGATTAACTAGTCTAGAGTTTAATGGCATTATTTAAATTTTGTTAAACAAGATTATAATTAGTACTTTTTCCTGAACTAGGCAAAATATTATCACTGTATTATATTACAACTGATGAAAAAAGATAATAACTTTCGGAAAAATTGTGAATTCCTATTACAAAATGGGGAAATCGAATTAAAAGAGTCTGTGTTGAACGTATTTCAGTTTGAATACCTCGGAACATTTTTTTTCTCAGTTTAATGGTAATGAGTTTTAAAATCCATATAATTCGGACGGCCTTGTTGTTAAGCTCGAGGTTGTTAGGGTTATTAGTCATGTAAGGGAAACCCTTCTGAAAGAGTCGTTTTTATTTATTTAAGTTACTTCCCTTTAGTAGTGGCTGGTCCAATGGACTTAATGTAGTGGTCATTGCCGTCTTTCCAGGAAGACGGCTTTTACGATCATTAGCAGAAAAACTTACCCACGCACCGCTTGCAAAATGGGCTTTAGAGAACATCACACTTTGATTGGATAAAATCGCACTTTTTTCTGGTAGTGTAGGCACTAGCTGTTTTGCATGCCGATTGGTGAAAAAGGATCACGTCACTGATCTCTCGGAAATTGTAGGCTTTGGCGTGCTCCTAAAGAAAACTACGGCGAATTATCTCCCATCGCAAAGCTCATCTGTGTCAATACCTACTTTTAACGTTGTCCCAGAGGTCTTGAACAATGCCTTGGCATAAATTACAAGTAATATTCTTTTCAAAAAATCTTACCGTCAAACAGTACGCCAGCTGAAAGCTAAGGTATATCCACCGATTGATGTAATGAGCTGTTATTGACCTTTCCCCCTATTCATTAGAGCCCGCGTTGTCAGGATGGTTGCACAAGAAATATAAAATAAATGAAACCTAGATTATGAGCCCGAGTTCATATTGCATGACCTTTCAGCATCCTTTTGATGCATTGCTGCGCCCTGTCTGCTCTTGCATTCGTAGACTTTGGATTAAATAACTTTTATTTTGTTTTCAATGTTACTCAGATGTTATATGAACATTTGAAAAAGCATGCTTCAGGATTTGTGTCCTCACTCTCCATCAAACAATCTTTTCGTTAAACATATGGCATATGACCAAAAAAATCCTGCCTTCTTGAAAACACGTACTGACACTTAACGTTAAAGAAGTGTATATATTTGCTACAAGCCTTCTTCGGTAACAACCTGGGTATTACCCTATTCATAAATGGGAATCGATACAGCAATGGGAATCTATCCAGCACACAATTTGTTCAGCTATTAGATCGCAAGCATTTTTGAAAAGCTAATATTTGTCATGAGAACTACAAGAATGACATGTAATGAAAGGATGCTTGTACATCAATGCGAGGACAACTTTCCGAAAATCATGAAAAGTTTAATTCCATCCGTTGGGAGGGGCAAAAATTAGTGTTTAATTCACAAGCATTTTCACAGTTGAAGTCAGTTCCTTCACTCTGTGTTTCAGTAAACAGCATAAACAAATTTTATGTTAAGTAAAACACGTTGTGTACTTTGTTTGCATCGGTTATAAGTATTCTCGTTAAACATTTAATATAATAGTAATAACTTGTAAAGATATGTGTCATACTTCAGACGAGGAACCTAAATTCCAAAAATGAACTGAAATTACCCAAAATAGATGAAAACAAGCGAAAACCAACCAAATCTTTAACAAAGAAAGATCGAAAAGTAATCAAACTAAATTTAAAGAGTATGGAAAATAAGTCTGATATTACTATTTCAAAGATACTTTCAATAGTTGAATATAGCTAAGAGTTAATTGTCCAGTGCATTTTAAACCAGGGAGTTGAAGAACCATCATACCTCCTCTCATAATTCTCTTGCTATTTCTATATTTCAATGCTTCGATTATATTTAGAAAAATTAAAATTATGTTTAAATTGACCAAACAGCGGATTTGTATGTTTGACCCTTGTTGGACACCTGTCAGATACATGCAGCCGTGATCGAATGGAGGTGTTAGGGAGGTGGTTGACTTTTAGATGTAAAATTATATGCAAATTCACCTCCCACCCACCCGCCACTTCTCTTAAAAACCGATCGTTACCTTACAAGAAACATATTTCGTCTGTGTACATTCTCTTCCCATTTCTGTGATTATGAATGTCCTACATGTACAATTGAGGAGCGCATCTTATCGCCATTATCTTGGCGAGAATATCGAGATTATATTACTAGAGCAAAATGCCAGTGACCTCACATTTCTAACATAACGTTAGCTATAAAGTTAGCTTGTGTGCCTTTTTTTAGTGTGCCTCAAAAAGTGAAAAAAAGTTTTCAAATTTCCCTGCAGTAAAGCTGTTAGGTGCCAACAGCTTCGCGGTAAATCATATTCGATTTCTAAACCTGTGGTGTACCAAATGGATCAAACAAACGGCAACGTTGCAACGATATCATTTATCGTTGCAACGCTACATTTTGTTGATGCAACTGTAATGTTTGCCTCTGCAACGATAAAATATACCGTTGCAAGGGTACTTTGAACACTGGTGTTGTAGACTGAGATCCATTTGCCCAGTGTATGCCCGATATAGCCCATTTTTACCAATAATAATAATAATACTAAGAAGAAGAAGAAAAAGAAAAAGAAAAAGAATGCTTTATTTAGTTAGGGTAGCTAAATTATTAAATTATATTCTCCCTTGAGATCCTCGAATACATACTACAAGATTTCTAATACTTCATTTGATTATAGAAAAGAAGCTGAAAATGAACTCACACGCACGCCCTTACACTCTCACACACACACATGTAGTCACAACTACGCACATTCGCGCGCGAACACACACACACACACACACACAAGTTTGGCATCTGATACATCAATAGTATGATAAGACATGGTAAAATAATTAAAATACGTACGAAGATCCCCTTGCCTATATTTTTAACCTTATTCAGATAGCTATGTTTGAAAACATATGTTGTCTCTGCTGATCTCACGCTAGTAGTCAGAAATTCCATACTACTGCACCAGTATGCTGGAAGGAGTATTTTGTTCAGTATTTGGGTTAGAATAATTTCAGATGTTTATGACTAACATATCTTAAATTGTGTACTGAGCGACTATGCCGAGAAAGTTCTGACAAATAGGAGGGAATTTGTCCATCAATCCATTTGTACGTCATTACTGGTTTTTGATAGTCGACCCTTTTGCCAAAGTACCCCAATTAAGTTTGAATAAAAGACTGGTAGACAGTGTATCTACAGAAGCAGCAATGCTTGATTCACGCAGTTCTTTTTTGAAAGTTTAGTAATACGGCTAACATGGTGCTTGGCACAGTTTTACCATATTACTGGACAGTAGTCCATAACTTGTAAATTACATGGAATAAAATACATGTAAAATATATGCAGCTGGCTATAAGTAAATTTTCCCTGAGTCTACTTAGTAATGCTATTTTTATGAAAGAGATTAACATTCAACATCTACTTTCCTACTTTTCAACAACAACTTTTTCATCCTTTCTACATATGTACCACACATAAAGGCATGTCTTCTGTAAATCTATTGTGTTTCTTTGATGAACATATTAGCTTACATTTTGTCTTAACTTCATTTATTTTCACTTTGTTATGTTTTCCCCAGGATTCAAATTCGTAAGATTGGACTTCATCTATACATTTGCTTGATACGGATGGTGTTGCGTCATATGCAAATATGCCTGCATCTGAATGTTCCAGAATGTTAGGGTGCTCATTGATAAAATGAGAAAGAGAAGTTGTCGTAAAACAGATCCCTGGGGTACACCACATCTGACAATCTGTACTTTGGATGCTATGTTACCAATGGACACTTGCTGTATTCGATTGGTCAGGTAGGAAACAAACCAATTTATTGTAGAATCATCAAATTTGTAACATTTTAGCTTAGCTAATATATGTCATCGCCAAAAAGATCAAAAGATCTCTTAAATTCTAACATTATCACATCACAAAGATTGTCTTTTTAAATAGCATTAATCATACATCTGTCATTTTTGTAAAAGCTGTTTGACATGAGTGTGTTTACCTTAAACCTGACCGCTTTTTATGAAAAGGGGAAAACGAATAGATGCAATCATATACCGGTTGTTGAACTACATGTTTTCAAAGATCTTGGAGAGTGTTGGAAGCACTGAAATAGGTATGTAGTTCCCAGGTACAAATTTTGACCCTTTTTATAAATATGTGCGACTAAGTATTTTCTAACTTATCAAGCAAAATGCCAGTGTTGATACCGATGTTAACAATATAGATAAGTGATCTTGTGATAACAAGTGCAGCCATTATAAGAATTTTGTTGTCTGTATTCTGCAGCCATTATAAGGATTCTGTTGTCCGTATTCATGTTTATATAGTGAGTACAGTCTTCCATATTTTTTTTCTGCCACACTATGATCTTTAACCAGGGATAATTTAAGAATATACTAATATTCGGCTATTATTTCAGGGACGTATGGTTAGAGCGCTGTTTCACATAGTTTTCTGTGTTATGACCTTATTATGGGGCACAAATACAACCGATTCTAGCCAAACAAAAAGCACAGCAAACCATAGATTTTTCTGTGCTGTAGGATTGTTTTAACTCTAGTGTATCTAAAAAGATCCGTTTCTCAAAATGGTATCTACCCCCATGTTTCATCAGCAATCACGTTGTGATCTTAACCGTTGTCATCGAGGATACTAGTTATACATCGTGTTCCTTTTTGGCGCTATCAATTTAGAACATATAAATTCTTGAGATAAATACATATTTATAATTGGTAAACTTTAGATAAAAAAAGAAAATAAAGATAAGCGTCTCTCCGTGGACTCTAAATTGAAAATACTGTTGTAGAAAAGCAAGACATACAGACAGAGAGACGCACATTACACACACTTGATATACTTACCTTCAAAAAAAAGTGTACAAGCTACAATACAGTAAAAATTCAACATTTTAAATATTCTCCGGGAGCAAATGCTATTAATAAGAAGTTTGCACTCCCTCGGTCTCCAAGAACTACAGAAAATTACCAGGAAGACATAAACAACTGTAAGAACATACGTTTACGTACACAATCAGATTTAGGCTATGGCAACCTTTAATCGTCACAGTCATTGTGCATACTATTATGGCAACCTTTAATCGTCACAGTCCTGGTGCATACTATTATTTATGTTTGTCATAAAGGAAAGGGCTATTCAAGTACACTTTGTAAAGGATAATACGCTGATTTCTAACATATATGTAAAATCATGAAACTATTGGTGTTGTAATTGTTTAATTTAAGTCTATACAATATACCCAACCCAAAATAAAATGCGCACATTTACTTTTGACCGGATTTAAGAAGTTGAACATTGCATCGGTCATGTAAGATTTTTCTGAACTCCTGCTTGCATGCAGATGTCATATATTTCTAATAAACTAATAATGAACTTTACATTTTCGAACTGACACTGCAGATAATCTTTAATTAGTAAAGTAGAGTAACTTTATGTATTGATACCAGGGATCTTACATCGTGAAAGTGTGTTTGGTTTGGTTCTACGGCGACCATACTTAAATGAACATAATCACATAATTTGTGCACATTTGAAAGGCTCAAGCAAATTATGTTACGTTTTCATCCTCCCCCAACCCCTCCACCGCTCCGATAATCAATGGAATTTGATCGAAATCAATCGACTGGGTACTGAGCAACTGTGGAAAACAGCCATCTTTAACGGAAGGATGAATAATAAGGCACTACGCACGGTGGACGAGGAGTCGTTCTGAAAGTTCACTTGAACTGCTTCCAATCAACTTAGGTATTGGTGATATTGAAAATTACCGACATTTCAAATAATTTAGGTGGTTCATAGATGTATCGAACTTGAGACAATGGAGATAGGAGCAAAACGGTACAGTCTTGTCCCGTTTATCCGAATATTTCTTATCCGACAACAGCGGTTTTATGACGCTAAGGTGAAAACAGTTTCATTGAAAGTCATTCACAATCTTAATCGTTTGTCTGACAGTTTGGTTGATACGATACTTTTCACGAGAAAATGTTGTGACTCGATTAGACTCTCTTAGTTATATGAAATATTTATCCATAAAAGAGTATAGTATACAGTCTATTGTCATTAATCTGACACGAACCCTTCCAGTAAAATCGTCTGATTAACCCGTCTTTGTTTTAATAAATGAATTTTGAACCACCTTCAATAACCGTTTTCCCCCTTTGCTTTTAACTGTCTCTGTAGAAGGATAAACGGAAATAGGACTAATGATATCTGTTTGTATATTGGTAGCGATTTGTATATCGATAATGAAAGTTTGAGCTAATGATATATCTATATAGTTATTTTTAATATAACTTTATTTATTTATTTTTTCTCATTCGATATTAACTGAATATATATTTAAAATTAATAAGAAATAAATCTTTGCATTACACACTTTATACAAATATTACTATTTGTATCAGAAGATTTTTGCATCAAAATAATTGCATTTGATTTGCACAGATTCCAAATACTCATTCAATTTTCTGTCGTGAAGATATCCAATGCCTAGTTAAATCGTGTTGAGTGTGAATTTATTTATATTTTTACGGCAGATAATAAATGACACACGAAATAATAGCACATATTCCTTTGATTATCGGAATCTTTACTATCATCTTTACTACCTTCACAACAATGGTGGTGTTTGTATATGTCCTTCTCTATTTGACTATAAACCTGAATTTTGTGGATATGTCCAAAGTTTGTCCACATTAAGTGGCAGGTCACTGAACCCATTGCAATCTGAACACATTGCAACTCTCTCTCTCTCTCTCTCTCTCTCTCTCTCTCTCTCTCTCTCTCTCTCTCTCTCTCTCTCTCTCTCTCTCTCTGGCTTCTTCTGATACATTTCTCTCAATTGTACCATATAACTATAGCTTGGTCGTTCATATTCCATTACCTCTTTCAAAATGTCAAATTACATAAACACATATTCAATTAACTCATGATATGTTCACAAAGAGGTAATTCACATGTCATCGTACCTCCATGTCATCAGCCTTGTAATTCAATGCAATCTGAATGCATATCGGGTACATGGTAAAAAGGTCTATTAAATGACTTTTTCAATGATGTCTACATATGCGTCACTGACAAATCGGGTGCAAGGTAAAAGGGTCTTATAAATGACTTTCTCAATGATGACTACATATGCGTCACTGACAAATCGGGTACAAGGCAAAACGGTCTAATAAATGACTTTCTCAATGATGACTACATATGCGTCACTAACAAATGATGTACATGTGATAGTATATTCATGACATTAACTGTTTTGCATTTTTATTTACATTTACAGCTTAAATTAAGTTTTTTAATAAACGCATGTGTTCTACCTATCTATTTTTGAGCATCTTGCATTTCTGGCCTTGTTAGCTAAAAATGTTAAAGAAAAAATCTGAGATAAGTTTAAGAGAATGATAATTTAAAATTTGCTAATTGTTTGTATTTAAAGACTTACAGCAATAACTTATGGCAACATATAAAACATCTATCCAATTATGGTTTGATGTGGTAAAACTTCCTATTGCACAACTGGAAAATATGTTTAGGAAGTGAATTCCACTCAAAAATTCCATTGAAGAAAGGAGCACCAATATATATATATATATATATATATATATATATATATATATATATATATATATATATATATATATATATATATATATATATATATATATATATATATATATGTGTGTGTGTATATATATGTGTGTGTGTTTTAATGGTTGTCTCTTTAAAGTCTGTTGTTTAATAAGATGTATTCTGGTGTTGGTATTACCACAGTGACATATATAATTCTGAAAACAGAACTAGACTTGCAGCTGACAATACCGATTTAAGAATCCGCCAGCCAAGACTACCCAGCATCTCGGACACATTTCAGTGATATGAATAATCATTTAGAACCCAACTTACGGCATTCTGTGAATTCTTTTTTTTTTTTTTAATGTATCTAATGTTTCGTTTACAATTTGGGTGCCAAAGACTTGAACAATATTCCAATTTTGGTCTTACGTGCACTTTTTTAGCGTTTATTTTAATTGTTTATATTTCTGTTAATGAAGCCAAAGTGAAAACTGTCGTATTGGTCATTTCATCAACATGTACATTCCAGGAGAGATTACTGGAAAAATGAACACCTAAATATTTTGCATCAGTGAAAATTTGCAAAACTTGTCCATGGAGGAAGTATTTTGTGGGTATTGGGTGAGTAGTTTTAGGGGACAATATGGGGTACTATTATAGAAAATTCATATTAGAAAGGGTCGATGTATTATAGGGTCCTATGGGAATTCAGTACGGATGGGTCACTGTGGGATCCTATGGGAATTTAACATAGCTGGGCCAGAATGGTCAATGTACTATGGGGTCCTGTGGGAATATAACATGGATAGGCCACTATGGAGCCCTATGGGAATTTAACATGGATGACCACTAAAATTTAACTTGGATGGGATAGTACGGGGTCCTATTAGAATTTAACATGGATAGGGCGATATGGGACCCTATGGGAAATTACTATGGGGTCAAATGGAATTTAACATTACGACCTAATTACAGACAAGAACCACACTGAAATTCACTAATATTTTGTCTTCTCCTCAGCATTAATAAATTGTGTCAAAAACAAGGCTACAAGTTATAATTTCAATGTCATGTTTCTTGTAGTTTTACATTGTAGGAGAGTTACAATTGGGCACTATGGAGATTTAACATTAAAAAGGAACACGATTATGAGACGGTCAGATACATATATATTTATAGACAACATCTACGCATAAAAAACAATATCTTTTGTTTTAGTGACCCAAATTAATATATGTCTGCCAATAATCCTGAAATATATTTACACTTCAAAGATGAAAGTCAGTTTCAAATAAAGCTTAAAGAATGGTGTTCAAAACAAGTCAGTAAAGTGCTAGAATGAATTCAAAGTTTCCTTGATGAAGAAAACATACACAGGAATTTAACATTACGTCTGGAACACAATGGGTTCGTATAAAAATCTAACATTAGAGTTTGGGTGTTATGGGATCTATGGGAATTTAACATTTCTTTTGGGAGGGTATCGCATCCAATGGAAATTTTAACATGTCGGATGACACCAAGAAGCCTTAATTACAGATAAGAATCACACTGAAATTCACAAATATTTTGTCGTCTGCTTAGCATTTATACATTTCGTCAAAGACGAGATAACAGCTTAAAAATTTACCTTAATATTTATGTGAGAAAGAGATAAAGACAGACACACATACAGACCGAAATAGAACTTAAAACAATAACACTAAAAACCCAATCCCTGTTTTAGCTCTGTTGCTTGATGTTTTAGAGAAAAAATATTGTTTTTAATTCATACACAAATACAGCATCGCACAAATGGAAGGAATAGGGTCTATATTTGTGTGGAACACACAGATTCACACATACCAAGAGAATGGGTATTATTTTATTTTGATACATACACACAAACACACATACAAAGGGAAAGGGGGTGGGATATATTATTTTTTCATACATACTAACACAGACATACAATCACACATACAGCGGTAGGAGGTATTTTTGTTTTCATACATACACACAAGCATATACAAATGGAAAGGGGTTGGGTTTATTTTTTCCATAGAGACAAACGCACATACGCATACAAAGGGAGGAGGTATTTTTGCTTCAATACATACACACACATACAAGCATACCCCACAAAACAATGAGTGATCCACTGATATATATATATATATATATATATATATATATATATATATATATATATATATATATATATATATATAAATATAATGACACAAAAATGATAACGGCGCAAGTACAAAACAGTTACCCAATGTTTCGAGCTAAACAAGCTCTTTGTCAGGGAAAGAAAAAACTTACATCCACAAACAAACAATAAGCACAACAGCCAAGAAGAATTCTTGACTCCTACATGTTTCAATGGTGGGGAAATAAACAAAAAACAAACAAAAGGATAAACAATTGGAGAAAGAAAGAAGATAAAATTAGAAGACGGTCTAAAACGAGTAAACTACATATCTATGTTATGCTGCCATCAGCCCAACAAAGTTGTGTAAAACAAATTTCAAACAAGTGTTTATCGTGCGTATCACGCAAGGACCAAAGTGTTTTGACCTAATTCCAGGCGGGGAACAAAGGACTGACACTATGCGCTGCGAGAAGTCAATGCCATCGTCAAAATGTGCAAAAGAAATTATATCCCGGTAAAGTTTTGCATGTAGGTACTAAGGAAGTATGTCAAGAGATTGGTATAGCGAGATAATGGACAAGAGTTCAAATAATAATAATAATAATAATAATAATAATAATAATAATAATAATAATAATAATAATAATGATGATGATGATGATGATAATAATAGCAATAATAATAATAATAAAAATAAGAAGAAGAAGAAGAAGGAGAAGAAGAAGTAAATATTATTCGCAAAAAAATGCGTACGTCTGATAAACTCATGCTTGGCTGTAGTTTTGATAAGATTGCATTAGGAAGGTTAGACTTTTTCATTTAGGCCAAACTCCCCATGAGTTTTCAATTGAAGTATCCAGTATCGTTCCTCACGTGTGCGTTCTATATCGGTCCACCCCAGGTTAGAATCAATCGGTAGCATCTCGAGGGACTCGACTGAATGTCCAGTCGAGTTGTAGTGGTTGGTGAGTTTCGCGTTGATTTTGTTGCAAATGTGGCTCTTGTGGTTATTTATTCGTTTTCTGAAATCAACGGTTTTGACAACATATTGAGTGCCACTGATCTTGCATGTTAGAAGATATATTACATTTTTGATTTGACATACTTAGTTCTGATTGATAGCGTAGCTAACTCCTGTCGTCGAACTTCTGAACGATTTGGTCTGGGGCATATGTTTACAAATTAGGCAACGCTTGTCTTTGCAGCAATATGTGCCCGAATCTGCGGTTTTCTTTGAAGTTACCTTGGCACGTACCAGATGGTCCTTCAGATTTTTAGATCTACGGTACGCAACCATAGAAACTTCTTAAAATATGCCCTTCAGATATTCGGAGGATTCAATCCGGTTCCAATGCTTTCGAATTATCTGTTGTAACTTTGGGGCGTCGGGGTGGAAAGTAACCACGAAAGGGACGCGTTTGTTGATTTTCTTGGTTTTATATTTCAGGAAGGTTCCTCTATCGAGGAGTCTAGTTTTGTTAATATCCTCCTCGATGTAGCTATTTCTGTATCCTTTCCTTCCAAGGTGCCCCTTGAGCTCTCCAAGTCTCTTTTCAAATCGAGCCGGGTTAGAGCACATACATTTGGTCCGAACGCACATACCGTAAGGAAGATTTATTATTATGTGCTGGGGGTGGCAGCTGGTTGGGAATAGATATTGGTGACAATTAGTTGGCTTAGAATACAGGTCAGTTTCTATATTCCCCTCCAGGAGGGTAGATTGAGTATCCAAAAGGATGTTGGACCTGTTTGATGACTCTGACGTAAATCTAATCGTAGGATGGAAGTTATTTGCGAATTCAATAAATATTTCAAAATTGTCTCCCGTTTCGATCCATTTTGATTCTATGTCGTCTAGAGGGTGCCTCGTTGAAGAGCTTTGTCTCGAGTCCCATACAAATATTGGCAAACGAAGGTGCCATTTTAGTGCCCATTGCAGTTACATTAATTTGTTGTGAGTGTTTTTTGTTGAATACAAAATTGTTAAACTTAAGAACATGTGTTAAGAGTTTGACCAAATAGTATGTAGGTGGGGAAGGCTCAGGTCAACCGTCCCATGCTTCCTTGCAGGCTGTGATACCTTCCTCGTGTGGGATGTTGGTGTATAAGGAACAGACGTCCATTTTTACGAGGAGAGTGTTATCTGGAAGGTTAGTTTTAGGTGTTTTGTTGAGATAGTCCGTTGTATCTTGGACATATGAAGGCAGTTTTTCCACGAAAGCCTGAAGGTGATAATCAACGAGTACAGAATTGTTTTCGGTGGGATTGTTGTTTCCAGACATGATTGGTCTCCCCGGGTTCCCTTCTATGTGTATTTTAGGTAGTAAATAAAATTTCCCTGGTTAGGGATCAACTGGTAGGAGGTAAGTCAGTGTTTTGTCATCAATGTGACCTGCGGTATGCATGTTTTTTAATGTCTGACACACGATTTCAGCTTGTTCAGCTGTTGGGTCATGATTGAGTTTCTTATAAAATCTCTCGTCTGAAAGTTGTCTGTTCGCTTCAGTGACGTAGTCAGACGTATTTCATGACAACAACGCAGGATCCCTTGTCTGCTGGATTGATAACAATATCTTCCCTCTCGCGCAGTTTTTCAGCGACTGTCTTTCCTGTCGGATTAAATTGTCTTTTTGGTATGGCTCTGTTCGTGCGAGTTAATGTCATTTTCCACCGCGGACAGAAATGCCTCCACAGCTGGAACTTTACTAGGGGGTGAGACATAATCACTTTTTGGGCGGAATCTATGAGGCTCATCGCTACTGACATTGTATTCTCCAGCATCGACACTAAACTTTTTCTTGAGTTTCATTCTTCGCGTAAAACTCTCGAAAGTCTTTTTTCAATTCCAGTACATTGTACGATTTGGGCCGGGGCAATAGTTGAGGCCCTTGGAGAGAAGACTTATGTCAGAGTCAGACAAATGAACCGATGACCGGTTTATGACAGTATTGACATTCCGGTTTGGCAAAAAAAAATTCCTGCGAAAATTTCTATTCTTTTTTTCCATTTCTTTTTTTCGTTTCTTCTGTATTAAAACCGCGTTTGGAACTTTTCTGTATTATATGATCTCTATAAAATTTGCTTTGCTGTTTGTCTAAAAGTTGCCTTTTTAGGCTCGTTAAAAATGTATTCAGTTTTCCCATATAGTCATGAAATGTGTTTAGGTCACAGTGACTTTGAAATTTAATACATAATTCTCTGATTTGTAGTAGAGATTTAGCTTTCAGGGTTTCAAGAAGTTTCAGAGAAGTGAAATGAAGAATAGCAATGTGTTTATTTTAAATTCAATACTTTCATGTGACCCTCTCAAATAAATCAGAATCCTGGGACACTGGTATACACTCCTGGATGCAATATCCTAGGCGACGTTGTTTTGTTTTGTTTTTTGTTTTTTTTTTTTGTTTTTTTTTTTCTTTTTATTAAATAAAAAGGTATCTACCATACTGTGACATTCTTGAATTTAAATATTAATTTCTTTAAATGAATATCTGAATTTATTAATTGCTGAGAAAGAGATATCACAACTAAAACCTGTTTTCTAACATAAAAAATGAAACGTATAGGGGGTATATGGGTACACACATAATTTATGTTATCTGCAAACTTTGATTCATTGCATTGTGGAGATTTAACATCGCGGGATAAGGAAATTCACTAATATTTTGTCGTCTGCTCAGCATTAATACATTTTATCAAAAGCAAGATTATAAGTAATAATTTTGCCCTAATGTTTATATGTGGCATGACTCAGCGTTAATATTACCGAGATCCATTGAGAGAGAGAGAGAGAGAGAGAGGGGGGGGGGGAAGAGAGGTCTAGAATTTTTTTAAACTATTCATAAAAGACGATAGTTTTTGTTTTTCAAGATCAATACTTTCATGTGCCCCTCTCGACCAAATGAATAACTCATTCACTATATGTGTTTTACTATCGCGGTTACAAATGGAACAGATAGACAGACAAATACATGTAATTACATACTACACCCAGCCTGAAATTCACTAAAATTGTGTAGTCTGATCACTGAGTTGTAAATAAACGTCATGTGCAACAATATAAGAAGTTTGTTTCTTAACTTTGTTCCAATCTACTCAGTGGCCCTATTTTTTTTACATGCCATGATGGTTTATGTCTATAATACATGCGATCAATTTTGGGCTTGGATTGCTTGTTTATTTATTTATTTTTTTTTTTTCTTGGCAATTCATTTTTTGTTAAAATTACGATTCTGATTTTTAAGTTTACAAAATTTAAACTTAAAAAACTGAAACAAAATTTGCAACAAATACGAAATACTGTGTTTCTATTTATGTCAACCATGGCGTAACTAATATCTTCATATGATACCTTAATCACATAACATAATGACTTGTTTGTCTGCCATTGACATCCTCGGACAATATTACTCTTTTAGGCGTCTTATCACGAATCACATGGTGAAAAAATGCATTGGAAAGTGACAAGGAGGAAATTTTAAAAAACCTCTGCAATCTCAGTCGGAACTGATACAGAGAGATTTGAATAGCTAAATCAAACACAACGATCAAGAGATTAAAACTCTAATGGTTATGGTTAACTCACATATTACTAGATCAACAAGATCACTGTTAGTACTAACACATTGTTAGAGCTGCAGAAAAAGAATGATTTAACAGAGTTTAATTGATTTGGAACAAACAGTTACAATAGCCACGCATACATTCAAAACTGAAGTAGATCAAAAGACACACGAGATAAGTGGTAGTATTGATAGAGTTAACACTGACACAGAGGATTTTAAATCTGAAATCAAACAAAAAGACCATCGAGTTAAGTAGTACCATTGATAGAGTTAACACTGACACAGAGGCTGTTAAAACTCAAATCAAACAAAAAGACCCTCCAGTTAAGGAGTACCATTGACAGAGTTAACACTGACACAGAGGCTGTTAAAACTGAAATTTAAAAAAAGACCATCGAGTTAAGTAGTACCATTGACAGAGTTAACACTGAAATAATCGCAAACATAGAGTCTTTCAATACCGAATTGAACACGGAAATATGTGTAAAGAGCACTGTACTGGGAGTTACAATGTATTAAAATAAAACGGAAATCGATCAAAACAAAAATGAGTTTGAGGATAAAACAAAACGAATGACTAGATGAATATTGCTCTTCGATTTTTGCATTTTACTGATACATAATTCTCTCCATCGTAATAGTACTGAATTAGAGTTGATGCCGGAGATGCACTTTATATTGAATTAAATGACCTTAGAAACTTATTAAAGGCTTGTTAAAAGTGTTTCTAAATCTGAAACTACACCTTAGACATTTGTAAAACATTTATGGTTTTAACTATGCTCCATCACTTTCTGCTGAGTACACATTACAAACAATAGATGATCCAAATCATTTAACACAAAAAGACATTCTTATGCACAATTTTTATCAATTTAAAATTTGAAGAACTATTCTTTTCCAGTAAAAGTTTTGATTTTGACATGTGTTTAAAGGTAGATAACCAAGGCACTCCTTACTCATTTAAACTCAAACAAGAACCTGTTAACAGAATTTACAGCGTAAAAGAACACTTACGTACTACCTGGAAGAAAACAATATTAGTAGAAGGGTATTTGTTGGTCCGAGATCAGTTACCTTTGTTTGACCAATGTTTTGTTTTTTAAGTCATTTTTGTCAAATATGTCATTAAAAACACGTTTCAAAATAGATTGTTATCCAGATTTTTACTTTTAAGCCATTTTACTCACTAGTTGTTAGAAATAACACCAAAAAGACGTTTTAAAATCACTTATCATCCAATTTTTAACTTTTACCAAATTTGTATGGACTTTATGTCAATTCGGAAAGACCTTTGTGCGAAACCACTGGACGCCAAAGCTTTACTAAAAAGGCCGAGGCCACTGGTTGCCAAAATAGTTACTGCAACAACAAAACCCGAGGCCACTGGTAATCAAAATAGTTGTTATAACAACAAAAACTGAGATCACTGGTCGCCAAAATAGTTGTCATAACAACAAAACCCGAGGCTACTGGTCGTCAAATTAATCGGCTTCTTTGCCTACAGGCCATTGACCTTTTATAAACAGGACCACCCAAACAATTTGTGCTAAAAAAAAGTCAGCGCCCATCCCCGAATTTTATATAAATAAATCATGAAATCCAGATTTAAAAAAAAAAAAAAAAAAAAAGTAGCACACTTTACCCTTGTCCTGCAACAAAATTTAGTGTGCAAGCTGATACAGGAATATACGTTATGCAGAAAATGCCTACTTATATACAAGCCACTAAACATTTTGGATAAATACATTTTAAAATTTGATACTGATGATTCATTGAACAGATATAGGGCACAGTGTGATATGACATTTTGGCAAAATCAACTAAACTAGGCAGTATGGTGTGCAACAGCAGGATGTGGGATAAGTTATAAGAATTTATATCTTGGAGATGGGTTAATAACGTCAATATATAAGTTTCACGTGTACTTTCAGATAAGAAAACTTGGGGATGTCGTATTTTTGATACCGACTGATACGGTGATGAAAAATGGATAGTATAGAAGGTTATAATAATAATTTACTCAAGCCATCAGATTCATTCATACTAGGAGTAGATGTAAATATCGATGTAACAGAAGTTGATAAACCACCTGTAATAATTCGTGAACAGACAGACAGCACAGATAATAATACTAATGATACAAATATACAAATAACAAATAAGCAGATATGTCTATCCTTGCCGGAGCTAGCGCAATTAACATATTAAATAGATTAATCTCAAATCATTTTTGTTAATATAAATAATTTTTTGTGCAATTACAAAGAACAAGCTAATTAATGCAATAATTAACAAAACGTCATTATTAGCTATTAAAAAAAATGGAGGGGTGGTGTTGATATTTAAAGCCAACGTACTACACGGACAACAGGCAATGCTGAATGCTGTTCCTCATTTTTTACCTAAGTTAAACAAATATTCAGCAATATTTTTCAAACCTTTTTTAATTTATCAATGAATATGCTACGGTACAGCCCCCCACCTCCCCTGCCACCACACCGATCGTGGGCTTCAACGCCTCCAGTACCTCCACCACCCAAATATATTATTAATCCTTTTACAAAATGTGTTATGTTTAGGCCGAGAGTTGTTTTTATAATACCAATAGCTTCAGAAATAGTAGCTATTGTTACACCTTTTTCTTTGAACAGCCGTTTTAACCTTTCACCTAATGGTAAGTTTTCTTTAATTTTTCACTTGATGATATTGGTATTATCTCTAAAGTTACTTTCTATTTCTGTTAAAAGACCAACTATTGATGCTCTTTGACTTTCGGAACTTTCTAATAAATCATTTGATTTATTTTGTTAGCTGGATCTTGTACTTTATATATATATATATATATATATATATATATATATATATATATATATATATATATATATATATATATCCTTCATATTGTTGTCAAGCAAGTCAAGATCTGTTTTAATTTACAATATTTTTAATTTGCAACATCAATAGCTGTCACACATCCTTTCATTCTTGTTCTTTTCGATCAGTACACAATCTACGAGCATTTCCCTATCTAGTCATAGATTTTTCGGGGTCACTTTTTAGTTTTTGAATTTGATTCATAAAATCAATATTTCACTTATTACATTCTCGTGTATTTCTGCCATAACAATCTAAGAAATCTGTTTTAGCAACACCATCCGTTGTCTGTTGCCTAACTGTATTATCCTTAAATGTAGTCATTTCTATTTGTGGAATTTCTTCTGCCCTAGTCTATTGAAGTCCTAGTTTTCTCCAACCTATTGATCCCAAAAACTTGTACTAGGTATATAATTAAATGCTAACATTCTTTGAGGGAGGGGGTGGACGGGGGGGGGGGGAGGGTACCAACCTTTGAAAGTTGTATATCAGGTTTACCAAGCTCTTTGTAATACATTGTTTTATTTATAATTTTAAAATTAGGTTTATGTAACTTACTCTCTTCTTCACTTATCTTAAAATTATGTTTAATATCTTCTTTGCATTGTTGATCAATAACTTGTTGCTGTACTGTTGTAGGACCATGAGTAATAGTAGTATCAAGAGTAGGATCACGTGTAGTAGTCCCAGTAATAGGATCAGAATTTGGATCATCAAAATGGAATGTCATCAGGTTCTTTATTTGCTTCTACAGGACGTCCTTCAACTATGTAAAGAAAAACCGGTTATGTCATTATACACTTTTTAAGTGAATCAAAATCAACTTGAAAAGAATTATGTTTTTAAGAATCTAAACAAGATATAACGGGACGGGACGACTACGTCACATATGAAGACGAAATAACAGAAACCTACAATCAGGAATTAAAAAAGCATAAGTAAAAGGAACATACAAGGAAATAACTGCTAAACACATTTACGGATATTGAGTCGGATAAAATGGATTGAACACAAATCAAGAAAGTATATGAAATTTGTGTAAATCCTAGATCAGCTAAAGTATCAAACTCACTGCCAGATGTAATAATACTTGGAATAACATCTTTGACGAGTAAATTTCCTCCACTCGATAACTTAAACGAATTACAGAAAGAGTTTAATGAAGAATACTTAACACCAAATGGAATTAAATTATTTAGTGGCTTCTCATCTTTTACGTTTGGATTAAGTGTTTGCTTAATAACTTTTAAGCACATACATTTTTTAAAAGGAGAAGGAGAAAAACGAACACGTTCTATACAACCATGATATAGTTAGAAAGTCAATAACTATTTAAGATATATAACTTGAATATAACTTGAAGTTAACTTTAACATAACTAAAAATTATCTTTAATGTACCTTATATATCAATTTAAGTTCATCTTTGAAGTTACTTTTTGATTAACATATGATTTATTAAGATTTGGATCCACTTGAAAGTTCAGTACTGACGCACAAATGTTGTACTATATAAGGAAAATAATTGTGACCATTCCTATACATTAGAATCGTGTTGCCATGTTGTTATATTTGCACATTTATGTACTTATGCTAATGGATAGCAAATAGAAAAATCTAGAGTCAAAATTTGATAAAGAAACAACATTCTTTATACGAGTCATATATTTTCTGTGACGCCATATAAGCAAACAATTCTTAATTAAAATAACATAATAAACCTGTTTCATAACGTATAATGCATTTAAGCATATAAAATGCGTAAATACTAAAATCAACCACCACATAGAGCACTGATTTTCGAAAAATGTTTTAAATTTATGTATCATAAAATAATAATCATCTTTGATAAATTATTAAAATCTAATTACTCTTTACTGTGTATGAAATACAGCTAACTATTCAAGCATTATTTTAAATTTTGGACGTTCTCACATATGTAAATATAAAGCTTGGACTGTCGATATAAACACTTTATCGATCGCCCTTCATGTTCCTTAAAATGACAGACTTACCTGTATAGCGTAAATATAGATGAAACCGTTCTTATATTTAGTGTGTGGTAAACTATTCCGGATTATATATGAACTAATTATGTTGTTTTCTATGAGTATTTTTTTTTTCATGGATTACTTTTTATGGAAAGCGCAAAGCAATTTCATGGTTAGGTGGTTTTGTTTAACGTAATATTAAGCCTACAATTATTACTTCTAAAATCAGCATACATTTAAAGTAGTATGCAGGATGGGGACTAATCGTTACATTATTATTTAATCATTTCTTCAAGTTTAAAATGCTTGATAAAATTACCAGAGTTCTAAGCCAAAGTTATGTTTGACACGTGGCGAAATATCATTGGTTTTGATGATTTTTTTTTTATTATTATTTTTTTTTTTTTTTTGGGGGGGGGGGAGGGACTGAGAAATTAATTATTATTTTCTAGAACTTTTAGAATACATCAATCTCTTAATGCTCTTAAGAGCTTACAGGTCTGGAAGAACTATTGCTTACAACTGCGTAATTGTTTGTGTGTTTTTGAAGTTTGTACAGTGATAATGCATACTCGCGACTTTAAATAATTATGTAAGAAAAAAGGAGACCAAAACCAACCATATTTTTCAACATTTAATCTTTTGGCCGCTTAACTATAGTGACATCCTTAACTTTTTACAGAAACCTGAATGCCAATGCTAGAAAACGTTTGATTATGTTTCAAATGGACATAAAATGCACTTCAACCGTTCTTAGTTAAAGTCGGTCAGCGAAATGAATGTGCGTATAGGAGATTTAGCAGATCAGGCTTAAACTAACCGAAAACTAGGTTCAGCAAATACTCAATAAGTGAAAATCCAAAGTTATAAACACGGGAACAAAAAGTGTTCTACAATGGACATGCTACTATTTTTGTTTTAAAAAATACGTTTATTTACAGTGAATAGAGAGAGTATATTTGCTTAAAACGAGTGAATAACGATGTATTTCATCCAGTGGGTGAAAAACTCAGTACGTGTGGCGAAGTTATTCATCCACGAGATGAAATATATCCGTTATTCACTCGGGACAAGCAAATATTCTTTTTTTTTAATGCTGAAACGTATTGATTAGCAATTTATATAACAGACTGAAGTAACTGATTCAGCAGTTTACCGTTTATGTTCTGCTCTGTTTTGTGTATATTTGTACATAAAATATCAGTAGGTACATAATGCTCCTTCCCAATTCAAGGTAAAACAGCAGATACAAACAAAATGAAGAAAAGAATATATATATATATATATATATATATATATATATATATATATATATATATATATATATATATATATATATATTTGCCCATTGCTGGATATAAACCCGAATCGTTTGGATGCATACTTGCCTTTACACCATGCAAGCGTTGTAAAACAACTCGAAATGTTTTAGTCATAATGTTATTAATATATATTGACGGTCAATCCTTTTGGAATTGTTAATATGCTCCTTTTCTGATTTTCTAGTTTTACTTATAATGATTTAATAAATAAAGGAGACGCTTAAGATTTAAACATTAAAGTTGTTTTAAATGAAGAAAGTAGAATTTTACAAAAGCACGGTCATTCGATTCGATCACCGGCGAGTACATCGAAACAAGTATGAATATGCTAACGAAATGACGAACCCAAACGAGGTAATTCAAACATTTAAAGTCATTTACAGTTGATCTAAGTCATTATTGTGTTTTACTTACTGTTGCTACTGACGATATATTGTTTTTATACTCCATCTCTCTCTCTCTCTCTCTCTCTCTCACTTTTCAACTTATGTTTTAGAACCCAAGCGCAATATTCACAGTTGATTACTCTTATTGAACCTAGAGGAACCTAGAACTTATGTGTTGCTAGTTATTGAGACTAGACACACAAAAAAAAAACAAATGTACAGATCTAAGTTATCTGAGATGTTTGAAATCATTATTATTCAGACCAAAAGGGGGTTAAAACAACAGCAGAATTAAGTCAAATGTTGGAGCTTACTCAAACTCATTTTCTGATTACACTCGTCTCGAATATCAATATAGAAATATGTCCATCAGCATTTAATTTTACATAACACGATATTCCCTAGAAACAGGGGCTGCCTAGGATTCTGTTAATGCAATTTATAATGTGTAACGAAGACTACGCAATCATGTAATTGATGTTTGTTGGTCGAAACTAGTACTTTTATGGGAGGTGATTACTGTTGCCATAAAAATGAATTTAATTTGAATTATTGCATGACCCAACAACAGAGTATCGAAGTAATTTTGAAAATCACAACATATTTATCATATGTAAATGACTTATCAAAGACCATGGTATATGTAATGTTCCTAGGCTACAAGCTTTCTAGACAATATAAAGCTCAAAGGAGAGAGGCAAAACCTATCCAGTATAAATCTACAATATATTCATGGTTATACTGCCTAGCATTCAATAAATCAGACCTTAAGATAAATTCTACGTATGTAAAATTGGGCCCTGGGTGGTCGAGTGGTATAAGGCGGTCGCCTTTACAGATCACTGACATCTCACCTCTGTCCGCGTGGGTTCGAGTCTCGGGCTCGCCTAACGTGGGTATGTGAGAAAGCTTGCCAGTGGCGTCCCGTGGGTTGGTGGTTCTTCCCAAGGTTTTCTTCGGGTTCTTCCTCCACCAAAATATACTGGCCGCCATGTATAGCCTATCATGTGCTGAAAAATGGCGTTAAACCCATAACAACCAACCAACCGTATATAAAAATAACCAGATTTCTGATAACATGACGATGATGACATTTTTATAATTCAATGAATTTGTATATACTTGGCCTAACCCTAACTCGACGATCTATGCAATTATTTCGAAGTAGAAAATAACTTTCACAATCAATGATAAAGTGATAATTCATCTTGAAGCAAATGAACAAAATGGACACAACCTATGTTCAGTTGGAGCAGGATGTGGCCTGTTCCATCTACCAATTTCTGTATGCAAATTATGTGATGATGTTCTTCAGTTTGTAATACATTTCGAAATGTTTGTATTGTAACCAAATTTAAATATTATTTACATCCGAACTCCAGAGACAGATTTACATATAGCCTATATCTTGAGAATTGCTCTATCCTTGAATGACAGTTTTACACTGTCGCTATGCATGGTAAACATGACAGCGATAATTTTGCCATTCTATACATGCTTGATGCATGCACTATAATACATTTATATCAAGTGAAATAGGCCACTCATTGCACTGGAAGACCAAACCAATGTATCATTCTGGGCGACCTTTAATTTCGTCCACCACCCCTACCACCCTCCGCTTGCTTATAATTATAGGATAAATGCAAATTAATAATAATTTGGGTCTAAGGTGATCGTTTTACTAATAATTTAAAGCAAACAGATTAGACCCCAATGTGCAATGGAAATCTGGGCAACTTGCTTTTTTATTTCACGTAGTTCGCAGTTTGGTTCTTACTATAATCGGGTAACTATGGTATATCATGTCAGTTCAATGTACCTCATTAATCGACTTTGACCTCGAGTTGAAATGACTGTCTTTCGTATCATAAAGCTCCCTACTCACGACAAAATGTGGATATTGAATTTAGCTATGGAAGGTAATGTAATTATAGTTACGTATTTAGACTCCCTGCAACGGCATACACATTGAAATGCTATCGTTCTTTGACGACGTCGACACTATATATGGCAAAAATATAGTACCGGAGTGCTCAGTCTTAACATATTACACAGCAGATATTTTTAGTTATTTATAAAGATTAATGACATTTGTGTACATGAAGATTTTAATGTTGGGATGATTCATATAGTTTCCTGTCTACACTGTAAATCCTGCTTAAGGTAGATGTTTGTGATTAAAAATAGTTTAATCAATATCACTGAATGAATTACTTTATACATCAAAGTTTACAATGAAGGATATTTGCTTAAAAGTTATATTCTACAAGACATGCCACGATTTTGCCTATTTGATATATTATTTATTTCATTTCAAATCATCAGGGTGACAAGCACATGGATTCTTATGGTATCATTAGAGGACTTGAGATGGGGGGGGGGGGTAACATTCGGGTATTTGGGGGGTTGTTTTTATTTTCATGAAGTAAAAAAGTACTTCCTTATTGTACTATCTTTCTCTGAATTTTACTATAAATTACTGCGCCGACATACATATGAGGCATATTTTTGTCTCATAGAAATAACCGACGTGGCCCGAATGCTAACTTTACCTCAGAGACATACCGTTCATTTTGAACTGGCAATCTCTCTCTCTCTCTCTCTCTCTCTCTCTCTCTCTCTCTCTCTCGTCTGCAAAAGATGTATCCTTGTTAAGTTCATCTAAGAGTCATATCATTGCGGATTATGCAAAGAAACAATATGCAAATAACCGAAAGAATTTGTCGACTGAGATGAAGAAATAAATCTGTGCATGGAGATTTTATGCTAATAAGCGAATTATGCAAAAAAAAACGATATGCAAATAAATGGAGAGAGAGAGAGAGAGAGAAAAGGGGGGGGGGGGCAAGTGTGCCTGAGACTGTTCACCTGGCCGTCTTCTGCCATATAGCCGAAATGAAAGTGCAGCTGACCAAGAAATCTGGTTTATTAGGATGCTTTCTGTATTTTAAAAAAAATGTCCCCAAATTCTGTTTATAGGTTATGAAAACAATTGTTTGAAGGTTTCTCTACCTTACTGTTACATTCATCTATATTTGATAACAGCTCAGCATCATTTGTATAAAACAGAAAGACCTTTGTGGTAGGACGTATTATGTAGTAAAATTATGTTGATTAGTTTTAAGAAAAAGATGTCTAAACGTCTATCAATCTTAAGCAAAAGCGTCCATATTGGATAGCGAATTGGCATCATTTGTTCAGCCTTAATGCAAACAAGCTTTCTTTTGAATTTGGTAAAATGTGTTGAGCGATTATTAATAGTAGTCGTTTAAAGGATGCCAGATCAGCATCACTTGTATATATTTTAGAGGCAAATATGCCACAATGCCTTGTATCTTTAGTAAAAACAAAATTGAAAGGTTTTTGTGATGAAGTCATTTAAAAGGATTTTTATCATTAGTAACCGCGTTCAGATGGGAGAGAGGATAGGCATCATTTGTATAAACTTGAAAGACATTTATACGTTAATACTTTCTGTACAAAGTTGGTCAATTCCGTTCAGTGTTTTTGAGAAGTAATTAAAAATGTTTTGCTTTTGCCTAGTAACGTTGACCATATTGGATGGTGAATTGGTATCATTTGTACAAACTTGCAAGGCATTTATATCAGAATGTGTTCAGTAATATTTTATATT
Organism: Margaritifera margaritifera; assembly: GCA_029931535.1. Classification (NCBI taxonomy): domain Eukaryota; kingdom Metazoa; phylum Mollusca; class Bivalvia; order Unionida; family Margaritiferidae; genus Margaritifera; species Margaritifera margaritifera. The sequence goes on along the minus strand of JAQPZY010001312.1, from coordinate 159,568 downwards.
AAATTGTACCTATTAATAAACAAATGTCACTCATGTAATGACTCTATTCGATTTCTGATTTTTTTTATTTTGGGCTTGCAGATACGGTAAGAGCACGGAATGTTTTGTAATCACTGTTTTGTGGCGGGTGGTCCTTTTGCGCCTATTACACATCGATAATCAGCCTTTGATCTCTAGACGACCAAATTGATAACTGTCAATGTGGGAAACTACTCAAATGATTGCTGGTAGAAGTGCTATCAATATTTGAGCGACCTAGAATTATGATTCCAAGACTATGTATGCTTACCATTACACGGGGCCATATATAATATATCTCGACAATGCTCGGGTTGGATTTTGTCAACAACTGTATCGTGGCGTTGTTCAGAAGCGCACATTATTTCATTGATGGGAAGGAAATCTATGCATGTTTGAGCAGCGTTGACATTGCCACAACAAATCTCAAACTCGCCAGATACAGTGACGATTATACAAACTCTGCTGGTCCGTCTATGGTGTTTCACAAAGATGGATCCGATCACGCAGATTATATCCAGTATATTCGCAGGCGACCTAAACTACACACCAACGCAGTTAATGATGCAGATTTAGAATCCGTAAGTGTCGGTACTAACGTGAATTACAACCTTGGATTTAGGCAGCGTCGAGGACAACTTCATGGAGGCTCATTATCGTTTTCGTGTGCAATGCTTCTCAGTCATATACTCGGATTTTGCAGAGATGTTCGCAATGCTATTTTCTGAGCCAAACACATCGAACGATAATGATGCAATTTGGCGTGTTTGTGGTATTTATGGTAAAGTTTTGTTGTTAAAATTAGCATTGTGGATGCCTGTGATAATTCCTTTGGTGGCTACAGACACACGTTTGTTGTCGTTTATGAGTTCAGGAGGCACATCACCGCTATCGTTAAACACGCTTACCACATACATTTATGAAGGCAACGTTCAACAATTATCATGGCAAATAAATACCCAACAAGGCATCAGCGCACCAAGACATGTATTAATAGCGTTTCAAACTGTAGCTCGGACAAGCGGTCGACAGACAGTTCATATTTGACCAGTTAGGAATGTCTGAAGTTTCGTTGCGGTTAAACGGCTATCAGGAACCTGCCGAAGAAATGTTAATTGATTTTGCCTACAATCATGTCGCACGTGAATATCGCAAATTGTTGTCGTTCAAGGGACCAAAACACCGACAGAGGTCTGCATATGTCCCAGTATGACTTTGCTACGTTGTACCCGATTTATTACTTTTCTTTGGAACACTTGGACCTGTAGAGACAGTCTGTGGTCGATTTACACTTTCACGGGCGAGTAACTGAGGTTCCTGCGGGCGATGCTGTCGCCGTTCCACCCATCCCTGGCGGTTACAGATGTATTGCTGTAATTCTTTCTGATCAGATGCTGTTATTAGAGGGCGCAGGTGGTCGAATGAGGTCATTAACGCGCCTGTGCAAATGTATAATTGTTGTAGTGGTTGTAATTAAACAGCGTGATTAAAAATAATGTCATATCACAAAATTAAGATTGGCCTAAGTCCAAAATAGCTTGCAAAAATAAAGAGCGCAAAAAGAAATGATCGCGAGGTTACATTGAGGCTTTCTCCGACCAAGTTAGCTGGAAGTATCCCCGTGTGGTTGACACAAACACAACTTAATCAGCTTAATGCGGCTAAACAAATGAACACCTCGGTGACATTAAATTTATCCAAGTTAGAGGTGGCACAAATGCAAAAGGCCAGTGGAATATTTCCATTCCTCGCAGCTATTCCGGCGCTGTTAAGGGCTACATTAGGAGCCGTCAGAACTGCATCCTGGATGGATTTGCAAAAGGCTGCAAAAAGAAAGGAAAAGGTCTTCGATTACCAGGAACGACTCGCAGAACACTCTCAGGCAAAAGTCTCCGACTACCCGGTACGACTCGCAAAAGGCCGCGCCGTTAAACAATCTTGACTTACTTGCGATGGTAAAGTCAGTTAAGCATTTTCGATGTGTTTTTATGCGAAATGAACTTGCATCGATGATCCCACTCACAAGGGAATCCGAGATTGTTAACGTGGATTCATAAACGGGACCTGGCACTCATTGGGTCTCATACGTGATAACGCTTCGACATCTTTTATATTTTGACTCGTACGGGCTTGCACCACCACTTGAAGTTGTTGTTTATTTAACCCGAGGAGGAGGCCCTGGATGACAGAGGCCTCTACCGCTGTTTTATTCAACGCTGTCGTTGCAAACTCGGATGGACGGCCCAATTTGCGGTCATCTTGTTGTTTTAAGCGCTGCGTGCACTCGCGCAAAGAAAAGTTTCCTCAACACCAACACCACGCGTAGCTGTTGTTTTTTGCATTATCACTTAGAAAGTACGCTTAATAGTAAACTAAACGCTTATTAACATTTACGGACGCTACTCAGCCCGACACGGCGCTGATGTGGATCTAACCAGGTTTGCCACCAAAGCGGATTTGACTGAGTTTACCAGGTTGTTGTTGGTGTCAACCCAAGCGAGCTTGTGATTTTCGAAGATCAGACTGGAAAACTTCTAAAGTGGACATTCAAGATGTAGTTGTTAGGCTGTGAGGCGCTGTCGAGAAAAACCTGGCCGATATCAGTGAAATCGGGCGAATCAAAGACTCTCGTACGTCGATTGCGTTTATCAAAGACTACGTCGATACTGCCAATACAGAGATGAAACAATACGTGGATGTAAAGATCGCAGAGGTGCCCTAACCACTACGCGTAGTAGCTTCAGTAGGAATATACGTAGACATTTGAAAGCGGTAGAAGTTTTTTCAATACTGACGTGAATGATTTTGATAGACCTAAATCTCACATCTTAAAGGTGCGCGTGTCTGGATCGAATTTATTCATCTTATTCGTTTTTTCTGGTGGGTGGCGTATCAATAACATTATTAAAAAATGATCTCCGGTCTGGTGACTTTATAATACGTGACACCCCAGACATCAAGTTTCCACGAAATTTTACATATACGATGCCGGTGTCGTTGGTCGTCAGAGATGAAATTCAGTTCAAAGGACTCAACATGTTTCCAGCCGCGCAGTTAACCGTCTTTGGCTTTTGTGTTTAAGATTAGATTTATCATTACATATAAGTTATGGATCATGACCGCGGTGATGAGGTTGAGGAATTTACAGATGAGGTGGTGAATCGGCTGATACTGGATGCTTACATTGATAGCGATTTTGTTCAACTTGTCGACGAATATCAATTTTAAAATGGTATTACCAGACCCTCATATACACTGAAATATAACCTTGTTAAGGGCCAAATTGAAATCAATCGTTGGGACCACCTGAAGTACTAATATCAATTCGAAACCAGCTTGGAATAATTGCATTAGCACGTAAAAATGCCCGATCGTTGACTGCACCACCAAGCATAAAAACAATCAGTGTTTTGTTTTTAAAACGATGAAGTAATATTCACCGCTGAATCCACCCCGGTTAAATTCCCCATTGATTATGTTAAACCGACATTGACTCAACTAAGAAAATAAAGATCTCGACTGCTATTCAACAAGGACGCACTTGTCCGAATAACAGTTCCTGGGTGAAGACGAGTACAATCGTTTCAGACACCAACAAAGGGCGTAGTCAATATGGTTTTATTGAAGGTAGTGTCATACCCCCAGAACGCACAATTGCCAGAGATTTAAATATTCCAAAGGAAGATATTTTATATGATTGTAGGGCAGTTGTGCCAATATAAAAGGGTAATTGGTTAGAAGTGCGTGTGTGTGTTGCAGCTTGACGTGATGAGTCTGGACAGGGTGTGCCTGTCGAGCAATTATACTACGCGATCACATAAATTCATAGAAGAACTATAATGGACCCTCAATGTTACCGGCGTGAGAAAATAATCCAAGTGGGAAAACAACTTCAAGATGAAATCGTCAAAAGAACCACGTTGCTTATGAAATACAAGCGCGTGTGTGTGGTTGTAGATGATATTTTTGGGCTTGCCGAGGGAGCAACTGTTGGCTAGGCGTGGCGGTACGTTTTCATCAACGAGTACGTGTCTGTTCAGAACTTCACGTGGCAGCACGAAGTAGTCTCAGTACAATTAGTAAGCTGTACTTGATGGATACAATAATTAACATGGTGGAGTTCGAGACTGTGTTGATGGAAATGGAAAGCCACCGGCAACTCCGAGCACAGATACGCTACCGGGCGAGAGGTGGGGGGGGGGGGGAGTGAATTTGCAGGAGTAGTGTGGTAAAATGGGAGTAAGGCTTCACCTTTTTGTTTTCACAGCCCATGACCTCGCTTGCGTTCGATCTTGATTGTTCAAACAAGCAAAAGCTCAGCCCTACCGCCCATTTTAAATACTACACTACGTTTTGTAATACATGAAAACACTTTTTTGTCGCGACCACTGTCCAATATAATGATTTTACACAGAAACTACGCTTGATAGCGCCCACTGCCCTTATATAACCATTTTACACAAAGATGACTGACTGTCGAATTAGAAAGATAGCTTTACTTACATATAATGGCTTGACGAGATCATCACGTCCATAATTTGTATGAGGCTAGTGAAAATGGCATATTTTACGTCACAAATTATTTCCAAAAATCAGAACAAGAACGACTTTACTCACTTCGCAGTTTCTAGTACGGACAAATGCCAACAAATATTGAGCGCTCACGATTTATTTTTTAGTGTTTGCATGGCGTCATACCAAAAGATCTTGTCATAGATCATATCAACGGCGATAAAGCTGTTAACAGAATAGCTAATCTAGAAGCAGTGACACGCAAAGTAAATAATTTTTAAGGAGAAATTGGTAAGCATAAAAAGACAGCTCGAGCAGTAAGAGCAACCAACATCGAAAGAGAAGAAGAGGAAGTATTTTCTTCTTTGTTTAGAGCACAAAATACTCTTGGTACTAACCGTCGCTTAATCTCATTTTGTTGCAGAGTTACAAGAAAGAAATCGTGCTCTCCAATCCGTGACGCCTGGTATGCTTTTTCATTCATCTAAGCTGCGTTATATTTTCGTGTAATTTGTTTTGTTTTGTTTTGTTAATTTTGTGTCAGTTGAACGAACAATTAGAGGATTATATTTTAAATATAATGTGGAAAACGCATCCAGTTTATAATCAATACGAGGCCAACGAACTTGGTGAGATAAAACATATCAAACGCAAGCGCATTGTTTCAAGTTGTCCGAAAAGACATGGGTACATTAATATTAAAGTATCAGGATTAGATTTTGAAGAACAAATAATGACGGCACACTGCTTCGTGTACGAGTGTTATAAATGCATCATGCCAGAAATTCTTGCCATAGATCAATTGAATGTGTTATGTATATTGAATTTATAATATGTGTTCATGATTGTAAGTTGTACTTTAGTCAGATTATGGTCATTTTGTAAACAACATGTTTACATATCATTTGAGTTCAAGGCCGGTTTCGTTGGCAGCTGGACTATTATGTCCATGTCTTGTTCTGACAACAGTAAGGTACACAAAGTAATTTTCCATAGAAATTACTCACATTGTGATATGACATAGGCCATGTAGACATGTGTATATATATATATATATATATATATATATATATATATATATATATATATGCAGATTTTGGTAAACAAATTCATTCCTATTCTAGAATTTTGGTTCTAAAAGATCAATCTGCAAGGAATCTATTTTAGTTATGTTCTTGAAATCAGATATAATTTGAGAGGAATAATTTATTTACAATATTCATTGGAAATATAAAAGTACTCATTGACTTTTGGATTTATACATGATTTTGGGATTAATGTGAATTCATTCAAAAAAACATTTAGGATTACATCGTTGTGGTACATCAGGACATTCAAGACTTGTGGTACATCAGGACATTCAAGGCTATTGGAATTCATTCGGAACATTCCATATTTTTGGACTTGTGATTAGGACACTTACGATTATTTGGACTTTAATTCACGTTATTGTAAGTTTCGTTTGAATTTTCACTTCAATTGTCTAGAAATAAATTGCTTGCTGATTTTACTTGATTTTGTTGGTTTCACTTTCTTTCTGTTACATATTTGTGGACATAGAGTCGTAAGAAATGGAATTAAGTCAGACAACCGGTTAGAAAATCTCGAAGCAAGTACTCAGCGTCGGAATTGCAAACGACGTGGTACTGGCAAATAGAAAAAACGCCACGACCAGTCATCACAATAAACATTGAAAGCGGTGAGCAAGATATATTTACATCGACAAGCAAAGCAGGTCAAAAACTCAGAGCAATTGCTATATCTGTTCATTACTGCTGCTTAGGCAAAGAGTAAACTGCTAATTCAAAAGTATATAATATCAAGTTTTCCATTAACTTCGCCTAATGTATCATACATAATTTTGTAAATAAATGCACATAGTAGTAGTAGGTGTTGTAATTGTTTTTAAAATCCAGAACAGACCAAGTTCATCAAAAATATCTGGTGCAGGAACATCTGAGATACTTTCTACCTGCTTATTGCTGAAGTGACCATGCGCTCGCGGTCTTATTCCGTCATCAAATATATAGCGCTTGACATCGTAATCAGAAAGACCTATTCTACTGAGTACAAATGTATGCATAATATGATTTTTTGACCTGATCGTGCTCATGGTTGTGTACTATTTCTCACCTGACAAAATAGTCATTGAGTGTTATGACGTTGTCAACAACACTTTTTCACACCCTTTGCTTGTTTTGTTCACTATTTTTTCCAAACAGATCAAGCAAATACATCTTGGCTCGCAGTGGAAATATCTCCTTAATTTCTGCGGTGTGCTCTTCCTTGAATTTACCAACAGCTTTTATATTGGTTGATCATAACATTTCTTGAGCCGGTCATCATCTTGAGGGTAATCATAAAATCAAAATGCTCTTGGGATAAATTCAGCCTGACTTAATTTCAGATTGCATTTATTATTAGCGGCGGTACGATATTTGCCAGTATAATGACAATTATCTCGAACTCTGTCTTCGCCAAGCTGCTGATTACAAATCCAACACAGCTTGTCCTGTGAAAAGTTTTCGTTATACTGATCACTAAAAATCATCCTTGCTGAGCTAATTTTCTAAATGTAATTAACTTCATCAAGCAAACTTTATATGAAATGCTCATCAGAGTTTTCTTAGCGATATAGTTTTATGTTCTTGCATAGTGCATTGTTGACACAGATTACTTTATAAGCCTAGGCACATGGAACATGCTCCTGATAATTTCTTGTAAAGGATTTTTCAGGGTCGATATCTGCGCCCTCGACAGGAATCAACGCGATTAGAAATCAGCATAAATTATGAAAGGAACTCAGGTCATATTACAGTAATTATAAAATGATACCGTATTATGTTTCTTGTCTGGCATGATAGTTTTTGCAACGTCTGCACAATCTTGTCCATGAGCTTTAAGACGTTCTTCTGTGGTATAGCCATGAAGGCATCTTCTGAAGTAAAATAATTTCCCCCTAATGCTTGCTCTACTAGCCATACATTATGCCAGAAAAATTCTTTGGTGTCGTTATGAATGTAAAGCAGGTCAATATTAGCAACATCGCTAGCAAATGAAGAAATGAAGAAATATGAAGTGAATAGTTCATTGACTTGGCATCAGCGAACAAGACGTTGACAGAAATATTGTTTAGGCGCTCAAATTTTAGAACATCGTTATCTGAACTGGAAAAGCAATTCCACTAAAATTTAAGCTGTCCTGATATTGCTTTTAATTGCTAACTCAATTCGGATTGTTATTTCCAGATGGATAAATTGCAGCTGATACGGCCCACATGAAGAATTTATTGTCCTTATTTTTAACGTTGACACAGCTTTGACTACTTATAATTGTTACTGGTAAATCCAAAAAACGAGCTGTATCGTAACGGATTCTACTTGGCGGTGTTAATAATGCATGCTGTGTTACCTTGCAGAGTCCAAGCGGAGCCTTCTCTTTGAAAATTATCAATGCCGTTTTGAAGAGCTTCAAGCTAGCTTGTATTGGCGTCATTCCAATACTTCTGTGCTTCGTATTGTTATACTTGAGTACTAGCGACTGCAGCACATCTACATATTTACTCGTTTTATTTTTTTGTAAAGTGTTTCCACGTCGCATTCTTTAGCGTCTGACTGAATCTTTCAACGATAACTGCTTTGCCCTCGTTGAAGGTAGAATACTTATAAATTTTATTTTCTTTAAGCCAGTTCTCAAATATACTATTGTAAAATTCGCCGCCATGGTCCACCCAAAGTTTTGCTAGTTTGCGTTGGACAACAGTGTTGTCTGATGACGTTGTCATAGATGCAAACGCGTCTCTGATAGCTGCGCCAGTTTTATTTTTTAGTGGTAAGTTCCATGCATACTTGCTAAAAAAATCAATGATATTTAACAATTATTTTGACTCCGCCATAATTTTTGGAATATTCGTGCATGTCTACAAGATCAGCAGACCAGATGTCATCGACGCCATTAGCAACAACTCTACGCCTAGGAAAACGTTTTCTTGTTGGCCTATGTAATTCTTCTGCTATTATATCATCATTTTTTTGGCTGGCTTTTTAATTTTAGTCGCTGGTTTGCTGGCTTTTGTTTGACGAGTTTTAGCCGCTGGTTGACGACTTTTAGCCTCTGATTTGGTGCCAACGCCAGGTTTATATATTATAAGTAATATATCTAAGGCAGATTTTCCTTGGCAACGTGATAAAATAAATACAGTAAAGACCACAAGCTGAACTATTCATATGCTGAATTTGCGTTGAGTTGTAAACGCAACCTTTACTAGCGCCAGAAATATATTGTTTGATAGCGTCACATGGCGGCAGGCCAAACGAGTCAAAATATTCTACGTCGCTACTATTTGGCCTGTTTACAACGGCAACACAATGTGTTCCAGATTCATCAAAATTAATTCTCTATGTTTATAACGCAGCTTTCCTTGGCTCTGATTTTTTTCTGGCATTCTATCTTTAGAAAAGACACCTCGAATGATTTTAGGTCTTTAAGCGCTTTCTCGATGTCAAAATTGCTTAGCAGCGCTGTCTTCCCTAGTATTACAATCCTTGCGCTCTCTTTTCTTTACCTCTCATGCCACGACCAAAAAGCTTGCCAAGAAGTCCAGGCAACACTGCACCAGCAGTAGCAGTGGTAGAAATGGTAAGACTCCGCCTTATTTTTTAAGTTGTGCTGCGACCAAACCACGTACAATACCTTTTCCTGCTGCACTTTATTTTTCCACTTTGTCATGTTGGCATTTTGTTAGCATCAACTTATCGCTGAAAGAAGACAACTGTTTTGCTAATAGTCTAATTGTTTACGTTGAGCTTCAGAGAGAGAGATAGACTTACTTCCTGATACAACATTTCTATATAAGATGTTTAGACAAAACTTATTGCAGACAAACAAAATCTTAGTGGTAGGATTGCTGGAAAAGCGCCGCGAATGTGAGATATTTGTTAGGCTGATAACTTTAAGGTTAAATCTTTATCATAGTGTATTGCTATGCTAAACCTGATATGTTGATTTCTTAAGAACATGTTGTCCTTGCTGCAATTGTTTATTGTTTTATGGACACGCCCGCACGCTTCTTATGCGCTGCTGCAATCGATTACTGTCAAAACAACTTTTACTGAAGTGTAGCTCATTTATATGATATCTTGGACAATTCAGTTTCTTCTAAACAATCACTGTCATCTTGCCACTGAGATCATCCAATGACAGAAATCTGCCAGCTGTAATTACTGCATAAGCATGATAGTTTACGGCAACTGCTGGTGCTATAAGTAGAAGAGTCCACTTTACTTAAACATCTGCCCGTGAATCTTTTGTTCGTTCCGAATGCTTAGAAACGTCAAAGTGATCAATAGTATACAGCTTTACAAATTCATCCAAAGTTATCTGTGTTCTTGTATCAACATCCTGATATTTTTGCATAGCTTTCTGAAGCATAACATACGCTCGCGAATAATCTTTACTAAGCGGTGCAAAATTACACTCAAGTTCATGTTCGGGATATTGTCTGCTGTTAACTCTGACAGCAATGCGAGTCAATCCCAAGTTGTCAAATCCCTGGCTGCTTGTCTCCTCATTTTCATCTCGTGCTGCGGTTTAAAAAGCCACAAATATGTGTCTTGGTAGTTTGCTGTCTGGCAATGTAGCTATTCTCCAGTTCGCCGATAATTGCGCTGGTAAATATGTAACACTTTTATAGACTCGCATTTGCTCAAAATAGAGGATCTTCCTAACCTGGACAAAAGATTATCCAATTCTAGCGCATGATAAATAGAAAGCGTTATTTTTTGCATCCACATCGATAGTTTTGTCAAAATAAACTGTCTGTCATCAACACCAACTGGACTATAAATGTACGTCATAGGATCAATCTTTCCCAAACCAGTGTGTGCTTGACGCCTCTAAAATCTGTATCAATGTCGCTGCACAAACCAAAAAGGAATTTAGTGGCAACATCATGCACACTTCATTTTAGCCATCAGTGAGAGCACGCCTCATTGCAAAGCCAACATTATAATTTCTGTTTTCTGGATCAATAAAAGCATTACGAATGGCCACACGAATCTGAGCTTCAGTTGTTCCGGACATAGCAGAAACAGCATCAGGAAGAACTTAAGCACCTTGTTTGTACCTCCTGCATTGCTAGTATCCTTGTACCAGAAGATATTTGTTGCTGCACTTCTGCTATGGTCATCGCTCATCGAAATTAAATTCATGATGGTGCTCTCAGCTGGCAGATATTTGCTAATGTTCTCAACTGTCTGATTATTCAGCTGATATTGCGCCGTCTTAAAAAATCATGCCATTGTTTGTCAAAGCCACGTTTATGTTAGCTGCAACACTGGCAGGAAAGTAACCTTTAACTTCATGAAAAGCTTTATGGGGCAACAAGTAAACTTCTTCATCTCGCATGTCAATAATTCTTGTTCCAGTTTTGTTCATTTGATGTGAATTCTTGTCCAAGTATTCGGCATATTCATATTCTGTTGTTGATTCGTCTATGGGCGCTTCATCAGACAGCTTGAAATACTCAGAAGTAAATCTGGACAGCATGTTCATACATCCAGGTTACACAAAAATTCTCTTTAGACCAGATCCTGCTATAATATTTGACAGGTTAGACAGTGATGTGGGTGCCAATAGCATATCTAGTTCATTCATAATTTCTTGGCCGCGCTTATACAATATTATTTGGCTGTACTAGTCGTCACATGCTGAGCTTCTTTTGTTGGCGCAATTTCTTTGATGATTTTCATGATTGGCTCCAATACAACTGACAAATGTGGCGCTGGCGTTCCCATAATCTTAGACGCGATTTTTTGTCCAGCTACTGATCCTGTTTCTGAAGCGGCACCTTTTGAAGCACCACTGACAAGTGGAGCAATTTGTTGACTAAGCCCGGCACTACCCTAGAAATGTTTTAAAACAGCGTTGATAAAAATTGTTCTATGATCTTTCCGCGCTTATTTCGTATTGGCTTTATTTATACAACACAGTTACATAGTTTTTGTTTTGCGCTCGCAGATGCAGGTAAAATGTTACTCGCTCATTATTAAGGTTAACATTGTTTGCAGTTTGGTCCGTAATTGAGATCGTGATTTCGGGTATGCTGTATACATTATCCATGGGATGGTAAATTAGCGGCGATGGCTTTACTATCACTAGCTATCCTGGCGGTGAATTAGGACTGAAGCTAAAAATAACATGGTCATAGCCACCTCGCGCGTCAAATGATCCATCGGCTATAGAACAATTGATGAGTAAGCTGTTTACGTAGCTAATATTTACCGGAAAGTCGCTTTCGTAAACACTATTTTCTTGTAGAATTTGCTAACTAAAACCTAATAGCTTTCTTAAGCTGTTGTCAATTGCAAAGTCAACTCGATAGCCGCCATTAAGCGTCAATCGTGTTTTAAGCATAGAATAATTTGGCTCAATGATTATGTTATCAGCAATATGACCTTTTTCGCCAATCATCCTTTTTATTTCATCAACGATGCCAACAATGTTGTATGCAACTGGAATGATGGTTAGCAATGTTCCTGCATTATTAGCGGAAGTAAGATATCTAAACTTCTTGTTGCTTCTTGTAATATTATAAAATGAGTTCCATTTTCTGCAGAAATAAAAGCAATCTCGAAGCGTATCCTGCGATAACTCTATGGGCGTACTATATCTGACAGTAAAATTACTGCTGTTTCCTCGAGCCAACTTAGAATCGAAGAGAAGAGTTTGCGACCTGGCTATATCAAATCATAGTACAAAACCTTGTATTTGGCATTACTAAGTAAACTTTGAGAAAGCAGATGATCTAGTATTTATCAACATCTAAACCAAAGTTTCCAGCTTGTTTACTGGTCACAAGCAACTTTAGTCGTGCGACACGTTATGCGGTATTTAAATAGTATATTTTATTCCTGCGCCAAGCTGCTGCTGCTGCTTCAGATAATGCTTAGCAAGATATTTCCTTTATTTTATTTGTTCCCGCTTGTCAGGAGTTTCTGCATATCGTTCAGTAAATGGTAATGATTCTTGTCCGTGGTTCTCATCATATTTTGTGATAACCCTTCTCGTTTTACTCTCAATATTAATTACACCCATTGCAATCATATCTCTCAGTACAGAAGGTCTAGAACGTTCCTGTCTTTTGCTAGAAAAGATAATTTAACTCTGCCAGTTTATCGTCATGGCTTCTTAAAACCTTATAGTCTTCAGATATCAAATGTTTCTTTTTTACACTTCATTATATCTCTTGTACAATATATCAAGCTGTTCCGGATAACTTATATCATCATCTGATTTCCATATTTTCTCATAAAACAGCTTTTTTCTTCGTTTGATGTCATTTTCACTTTTGCCTGTTCTGGCAGATTTTTTTCCATCCAATCGTTTCTATACTGCCCAACGGGAGACACGTATTCTTCTTCTCGTTGCGGTTCTCTGGCTTGTACACTTTTTTCGGTTTCATACAGAGTTCCTGATGGTAGTTCTTGGTAAACTTGCCACTTTGTTACATCCGGTACTGACGGATGCAAATCGGGAGGAACTGAAGGATCACTGCGCTTGACTATTATTTTAGCGTGTAAAGCTAATCTTGCGAAATATTCTCCTGTTTCTTCTGCTTTCAATTGAGCGCAAGCAGTAATTTTGCTTAAACAGCGTCAGTAACTTTTGATCTTTACTCTGCTTGTCCTACTTTTTGTCGTGACCAGAAACTGTCTCTGTCAAAGCGGTCGTCACAGGCTTAAGCAGTTTTTCTGCTACGTCGCGCTGTAATTGCTGTTCGCCAATTTTTTCTGCTAGCACGCGAATACGTAGTTGCTGATGTTGCTCTACGTACATGCGTATAACATCAGCTTTGCCTTTTGACTTTTCTACTCGTATAAATGGCATTATACAGTATATTTCCATACAATTTCAGTCAGCCAGCTATCACATCGCATCTGCATATGATGTTCGCCGCATATGGTCACAAGCATGTGCTGATTTCTGTATGAATCGGGCAAATAAAATTCGTCAAATCCGCGGCGGTACATTCAGGAACTTCTTCTGCATCTCTATGAAAAACCATAAAATCGCGTTTGTTGCTGCCTATAGCTCGTGATAAGACTGCTTAAATTTAGCAGCGTCTGTGCCACGACAATGATCGCGCGCAATCGAATCTAAGTCGCGGTTGTCCAGGCCAGAAAACAAAACAAAGCAGCTGGTGTTGCGTCGTAGTAAGATTGCGCCCAGTATATTAAATTGCAGCGCTTGTTTCATGACAAAGAGAAGAATTCTTTTATCTTGTTCATGTTGTCCCGATCTATCTTAATGTCATAAAATATTATTACAAAATCTTTGTCGCCATCAATCTGTTGTACGGGCTTAATTTCCTCAGGCTCTAATATTGTAAAAGTTTTTTGCGCGGCATCAGAGCTGCTAATTGCTTCATCAAAGTCGCTAAGGGTATTTGTATTTATCCTGACTTGGATTGAGCGTGTAAATAACTACTTTGTCATAATTAAGCCCATTATTGAGCAGCATATTCAAAAGTAAATTTGTCTTGCGCGACCAGTTGGGCCAACGATCATGTAATGACAATCTGGAAACAAAAAGTTATATCTAGACTTTTTTATGTCTTCTGAATCAAAGTTGATGATGTGCATTTTTTATTAGCAGAGTGTATATAATGAGTATTATACAGCTTTTGGCACAGTTATTGGTGGTGCTGAATCGAGCACAACGTCAACAATTCCTAATGCAAAACTTAAACCACGCTTGCTTAATATTAGTGATACCATGTCTGGACGGCTAAACATGTCTTCGCAAAAGATTATAAATGTAGCTGCACCAACAGATAATGCAGATGCAGCCAATAAAAAGTATGCAGTTAAGTATGTAAATGCCAAAGTGCTGTTAACAGATACCAATACAAAAAAATTTCCTCCAGGCCGCTTACTTTCTGTAGGACAAAACTTGGCATCGGTAATTCTTTGCAATGAAATGATAGTGTTAGCGCTATATGTTTTACCCCTAGTTGGATTAACTATGACTGGTGACATCAACATGGATTCAAAATAAATTACAAACTTTTCCCCGCGAGAAACTGAAATAGGTGCAGCTACAAAATCATCCGCAGATACAAAGCTTAGCCAGACGCGATGCCAACCAATCCTGTCTGACTTATTATCAGATTTGTACGCTAGATGATCTTATGTAAACAATATATAAGATGTCAGAATTTGTAGAATTGCACGCGAATTTAACACGGTGTTGTTTGAAGAAAAACACAAGGGCATGGCTTTTGATGACGTATTATGACAAAATTGGTGAAAACAGACAACTGTATACAGAGTTTTTGGCTGACCCAGAACGAGTAAAAATAGATGTTATCATATGCTCAATCTTTCTTTAGTGACTCATATGAGAGCGCCACAGTTGCGGAACGAGGTGGACAAATATTGAAAGCTAAACAAATTCTGCAATGACAAGGAATCGGCCAGCGCTGCTAGAAACATAGGAATGCTCTTTAAAACACACTAAACGAGTTGAATATTGGTAACTAACAATTAGTGAATCTAACCAAAAAAATACCCCCCCCCAAAAAAAAAAAAAATGAACGAAAAAAGAAGGAAAAGATCTAGATGCTGACTATGCATACATGTACAATCAAGTCTTGCAAAAAAACTTTTAAAAAAGAAAGGCTTTAAGAACAAGTGGATAAGCGGTATTGTTAGAGAGTTTGGTTTAGGTTATGACGACGTAGAAACGATTCTGGGAGGGATGGCGATACCTGATATAAAAGATCTTCCTAATGATCCGCAGCCACAACCTGAAGTAGAGAAGCAGCAGCCAGAACAGCCACAACCTAAGCTGAATAATAAACTACTGAGCCTGTGCAGAAAACCTAATCCTGAATTAGTAGAAAACCGTAAAATACCAATGATAATTGGTCTTCTATTAAGAGATGAGATCCCAGAAGAAACTACACAAATTGGTGAGGCATACTATCACGTATTCAAGTATCATACAAAACATGAATATGATGTAAATGTGCTTTCTTCAGCAATAGACTAATCTTACTTCGTTTCCTGATGACATAAAATTCCTTCCTAACAAATATGTATATATGATATATAAAGTGCATACATGTGGCAGCTTCATAAATCCATCAGAGGCTCCT
This sequence comes from Margaritifera margaritifera, assembly GCA_029931535.1. NCBI lineage: Eukaryota > Metazoa > Mollusca > Bivalvia > Unionida > Margaritiferidae > Margaritifera > Margaritifera margaritifera. Next base: position 143,880 of record JAQPZY010001312.1, on the reverse strand, counting down.
TCTGCCAGAGAAGATGCTTTTATACAATATGATAGAGATATGTTAATCTATATTCTTTCTGAAACCCAAGGATTCGAATTAAGTTATATGCGTCAGGCCGTATTTGATCAAGTTCCTTGGGTACATGACAGAGACGGCAAACGACTAAAAAGATCAAAACTAGCTGAGGCCTATTTTCTGATTACAAGATATTTGATGTGACTGGATGTTAACATTAATTCACTTGCTGCAGCCATTGAATATGCAGATGTGCACTCAGCTGATGGAAAATTTACAGCGCTGTCAGAAAACAATTTCTTCAAGGATCCAACGCAGACTGATGCTCAATTCAGAAAAGTTATAGAAGACCAAAAAATGGACAGCATCTTTTTATAGAATTTTTGGAAAGAAACTATTTTTCAAACTAATTCACAGTATGCTTGCAGCAAAGCGATCTGAAACAGAAAAGCCAAAACCTGAACTTGAACCTGAGCAACCACAGCTGAATCTTATTCCTGCACCTGATCCCATTCCTATTGATGAAAAACAACCTCAAGCAGAAAAGCCGCAGTCACAGCTTGATGATGAAAAGAAAGTTAGCCATAGCGCTTTACAAGATTATAAAGTATCACAAAGACGGACGAGAAGATTTTTTCCTTTAAAAGAACTTTACAATATTAGAACATTGACTAGAGCAAGACTTAATATCAACGATCGTCACGTTTCAAAAATACCAAGCGGATACTTTAATAATTAGCTTGAGCTTACAAAAGAGCAAATAAAAGAACCTGGACCTGATCCAGAAGTGTATATTGATATTTATCTCAGACAAGTTCAAGAGTCCAATGTGATTTTTTACCGAAAAAAGTAAACAAGATTGATACAGAATTTCCACATGATGAACCTTTTGTTTCCAAAGAAGAGATACAACCAAAGAGCGAAGAAATAGTTGGCTAGCGTTATCATATAAGATGAAAGATATCATGGACTTCAATCACATTCAATCCACCTCCTTCCCCCACCCCTCCGCTTGCGTATAATTATACGGTCAATGCAAATTAATAATAATTTGGGTCTAATCTGTTTGTTCTACTGATAATTTAAAGCAAACAGCTTAGACCCCGATATGCAATGGCAATCTGGTCAAATTGCGTTTGTATTTAACCTTGTTCGCAGTTTGATTCTTACTCTAAGCGGGTGACTGGTAAATCATTTTAGTTCAGTGTACGTTATCAATCGACTTTGATCTCGAGTTGCAATGACTGTCTTTCATATCATACAGCCCCCTATTCACGAACAAATTTGGATACAGAATTTAGCTAGGGAAGGTAATGTACTGATATTTACCTATTTAGTCTCCCTGCAACGGCATACACATTGAAATGCTACCGTTCTTTGACGACGTCTACACTATATATAGCGAAAATATAGTACCTGAGTACTCAGTCTTAACATATTACACAGCAGATATTTTTAGTTATTTATAAAGATTAATGACATTTTTGTACATGAAGATTTTAATGTAGGGATGATTCATATAGTTTTCCTGTCTATATTGAAAATCCGGCTTAAGGTAGGTGTTTGTGATTTAAAAAAATGACCTAATCAATATCACTGAATGAATTACTGTATACAGCAAAGTTTACAAAGAAGGATATTTGCTTAAAAGTTATTTTCGACAAGACATACCACGATTTTCCTATTTATATATTATTATTTCATTTCAAATCAACAGGGTGAGGAGCGAATGGATTCTTATGGTATCATTAGAGGCAGCTATATTATTGTTTTTTTACATACGGGTATTTTGGAGCTGCTTTATTTCCTGAAGTAAAAGAGTAATTTCTTACTGGACTGTCAATTTCACCTCATTTGGAAAGGTGTAACATAACATTAGAAATGGTCTACCAGGCAAGTACCATGTAAATAGAACTGTGTGCCCGACAATGGTGGACTGTCTTTTGCACCTGGATGCAAGGCAAAGTTATGTTATTATATCAGAATAGTGTACCCGTTTCTTGTTAATGAAAAAAGCAGTGTACTCGATAAAAAATCTATTTTTACCGATTATATCATGTGCTCTTTCCGCTTCCTGTGCATGCATGGTGGGCAGGGCCGGGGAATCGGAGGAAACGTAGAAAGCAGCAGTTTTAAATCGAAATGCATGCTCCAAAAGAAAAACTAACAATAATTTGCTACTAACAGACTGATCTTATTTTCTTCATTTACATCCTTTTCAGTCAGACATGGAGTTTATAGTGTCTGTGCAGATACGTAGGACACTTTATAGTGCCTGTGCAGATACGTAGGACACTTTATAGTGTCTGTGCAGATACTTTATAGGGTCGGTTCAAAATAGATTTGTGCAAATTTTCATTATTAATGTTAGCAGCTAAAAGTAGGGGCGACACTTAAACGAGCATTGTTTTATAAATTTTCATAAATGTTACTTGGACTTTATTGTTGTTGTTTTTTTGTTTTTTTTTTTCTTCTGTCCGATTCAAAATATCGAAAAATCATGAAATTAAGATTGTGTTCAATGTAAAAAGGTGAAAAGTCGCGTTGAAAGAAGGTCACGTTTAGACGTACGTAAGGGTTTCCCCGTCACAAAATTTAGCATGATTACGAGTAAATATGATCACATGACACTTCAATGTGTAGTCTGAGACCTATAAAAAGTAATTTGTGTTTGTAATGACCTACGTTTCCTGTAGATTCATTCTTAGCCCAGACCTTCAAATTTGTATCCAATTATAAGTGTTAAAGAAGACAAACATCCTTCATATGGTTTTAATTTATATTTCATGCAATATTGCACGCGCGTCCTCTTTGGTACCAATTCTATTCTTGTTACTATAGCAGGTTGTGTCACTGCTAACTTCACCATTCGCAGCTTAGCGGTCAATCCAACGGATCATACCTCCAATGTCACTATGTCCCACGAATCATACTTCCAATGTCACTCTGTACCATCGGCGCTCAGTAAGCTCTTCTGCTGTGGCGATTTACTATCCAATTTTGGATATGTTATCCCTACACCGACCAGCTTGGCGGACACGTGTGTATGTTAAGAGTCTAACAAAATAGTTCCAAACAATTGACCCTTTTACGTATTTTGTTGTGACGACATGCTAAAGTCAATCTAATATATGTCTTGATTGTAACATGAACGAAGTAAAATTCTTCATAAAAATGTCTTAACATGTATTTTTGCAAAACATAAAATTGTCAATGCTCATTTGACCACTTCCGTTGTCAAATCTTCAGTTTTGGAGTTGCGTAGTTTTGCACTTTGTCAAGTCATTCAGTTTCGGAGGTCGGTAAATCTTGCTTGTAGTCCACAATCCCATAAAAGCCTAAACAGAAGTGATCAGTTTTGAAAAACACTGGAACTTACGAAGATTGCCTCTAATGTACGCCAATAGCTGTCATTCGGACCATCTGTGCTATTTACGAAACAAGGATTGACCGAAAAGCTGCAAATGCATCGAACTATTTTTTTCTTTCGAAACTTCTCAGTCAATCCTACTGACAATTCAATCGTAGAAATAAGCGAGTTGGTCCGATTAGACTGAGGCTTCTTTTCGCGACGAAATTTCCGGCGAACAAAATGTACGATTTGTAAATTCTTGCGCCGACTTACATCCAATGCATAAATCACGTGATCCGAATGCTTACTTCACCTCAGAGACACACTGTTCATTTATAACTGGCAATCTTATTCTGTCACTGTCAGTCTGTCTGTCTGTCTCTCTCTCTTTCTCTCTCTCTCTCTCTCTCTCTCTCTCTCTCTCTCTCTCTCTCTCTCTCTCTCTCTCAAGATACTAATGTGGGCCTGAACAAGTTGTATGATTGTTAATATTCGCCATCAGAGTCATACCATTGATTTTGAATTGCTCTCTCTCTCTCTCTCGTCTGCAAAAGATGTATCTTTTTAAGTTTATCTCAGAGTCATATCATTGCGTTCTATGTAAAGAAACAATATGCAAATTCTTTCGGTTATTTGCATATTGTTTCTTTACATAATCCGCATATATACATAGATTTTTGTCCATCAATTGCTTCCAGTCAGCCTTTACTTGCAGACTTAGAGTCGATAAACATACCTGAACAGCCGTGTAACATGGGAATAATCAAGAATTTAGATGTGATTTGTCGCAGCAAAGTTGTCAATAAAATGATCGCTGAGATCGACAGCAACCACTAACTCACAGTAATTGGTCTTGCAAATAGTGTTACAATATTGGAGGTAATCCACATGCTTGCACATCCAGGAAGACAAGTGAAAGAAACTTCAATTCGGAATTGTTTTGCAAAGGCTGGATTCACACAAAGTGACAGTGATAACAAAGCTCCCAGTGAAGGTTAACTCCCCAATCGAATCACACAAGAGAAGGCTGACATATTTTGTTGCATTGGATGCCGAGCCAGAATGTTTTGGAATGGTTAGCGACGACAAGATAAGTGCCGCCATTTGGATTCGCGTGACAATGTTGAGGAGACTGACTAAAACGACTCTGTAAGATACAGAACCAATGCAATCTTCATCTGAGGCAATCAGTGCTTTACGATGCATAAGAAAATGTTTAGATGGATATAAGTGTACAGATTTTCATGGTTTTCATTCTCTGGTACATACCGTCATGTGATTAGTGCTAATGAACAGCATAAGCTGACATATTTCTTTGGATTAAATTGAATACGGATTATATGTACAACTGAAAGCAAGTACAACTTATTTCAGGTTTAAGTAAAAAAAAACATCAAAGGACTCGCATAAATAGTCAACAAGAATGTAAATTCCATGCCTATGATATACTTGCTGTAAAACGTTAAAATTTATTATAGTTATATTCATTTTAGTTTTTTCACATTCATGCTTGACTTATATTTTCTCCCCTTCATACAGATATTTTTTACTAGTATGACTCATCTATCTATCTATCTATCTGTCTGTCTGTCTGTCTGTCTATTTATCTATCAATCTATATATATATATATATATATATATATATATATATATATATATATATATATATATATATATATATATATATCCTTTACAGAGAGTTATATCGGAGGTTTTCTCCATTTAATTCTGGTCGGCTCCGTTTATTTGCATAATCCGGATAATTGCATAAAATTCCTTGGCAAAGGATCTATGCAAATAAGCGAAATTGACTGTATATTGTTTTCACTGAAACCGTTGTAGCTGAGATTTTGCAGTCAGTGTTCTCAGCTAATATTGAGAGATACTCTAAGTGTTTTGTACTCAGTGAAAACTACTTTAAAATTATTTTGACAACTGTCACCAATTTGTTCATACAATATGATTATATGTTTATATTTCGTGTCCGTTATATTGCATTTGGTAACACTGTCAGTTTTGCATCTAGATTTCTAATGAATCACTTTGAATCAAGTGCGCCTTTAAACATAGTTCGATGAATGTAGCTAATTGTCGCAAAGTAAAAACTAATAATATCTTTGAAAATTTCCATTTCCATTTTAATAGAGAATGTTTTACTGTGTTTGTGAAGTCTTTAGATCTGATTGCCTTTATTTAATAGTATAATAAATAACCCCATCATAAACAGATACATGGAAAAGCTTTGTCTTGTAACATCTAACAACTTGAAGATAAAAGCATACATACATGCATGCATACAGACAGACAGATAGAGACAAATGGATAGATGGACATATACATAAACTGACAATAAGGAAGTGCATATATATATATATATATATATATATATATATATATATATATATATATATATATATATATATATATATATATTGTTCGTGTGTCTGAGTAATATAATGTTTTATAGGTACATGTGTATAGGTATGTGTGTTTTTTCGTTGTGTTCATTCGCTTTCGTTTTTTTTTTGTTTTGTTTTCCTTTGTGTTCATTCCTAAATAATTAAAATACGCCTATGGCATATTACATGGGAATGTGAGGAGTTGTGTTCATTCCTAAATAATTCCAATACGCCTAAGAGATATTACATGGCAAGTGAGGAGTTGTGTTTATTCCTAAATAATTAAAATACGCCTAAGAGATATTAAATGGCAAGTGAGGAGAGTAGCATACAATAAACGTGTCAGATATATTGTTCGTGTGTCTGAGTAATATAATGTTTTTATAGGTACATGTCTGTGTATGTGTGTTTTTTCGTTGTGTTCATTCGCTTTTTTTTTTTTTTTTTTTTTCTTTGTGTTCATTCCTAAATAATTAAAATACGCCTAAGGGATATTACATGGCAATGTGAGGAGTTGTGTTCATTCCTAAATAATTCAAATACGCCTAAGAAATATTACATGGCAAGTGAGGAGTTGTGTTCATTCCTAAATAATTAAAATACGCCTAAGAGATATTACATGGCAAGTGAGGAGAGTAGCATACAATAAACGTGTCAGATATCCTTTTGTAAAATTCACAAATGTTCTGTCTTTTGGAGACCATTTTCTCTACCTAGCATAATTGACAAATTTAGTATCCATACGATAAAGACAGGAAATACACACCTTTTCTCTCTTGAGTTTAAAAGGTAAGTATTGAATTTCTATACTTTGGGTACACTTTGTGTGCTTTCAATACATTTCATGGCCTCATATACAGGAATATTTTAGTGTTTCTCTTATTGACAACAACACTATAAGACGAACAATTGCCAATAATCAAATTAAAGGAAATTAAATCACTAAAATGAACAAAGTCTCTTCAAATCTTGTTTCTTTGTCTAATCAAATAAAAATCAAATGACATTTACATTTTTAAAGAAAGACATAAGAATTATTTCCAGACGTTCTGTTTGATCTTTTTAGATATATTTAAATTCCGTCTTTGCCTTACATAATTAAGATGCTGGTAATAATTTAATTATGAATTATGATGCAATTACATATCAAGGATCATTGTTATAGTTTTGGTGTATCTATATGTTATGTTGTTTCAGTGAAATTAGCGTTTGCCTCACACAAACACACACACACACCCAAAAAAATGAATTCAACTTTGGAGGGTCATCAAACTGTCCACTGATTATAGTCGTTTCCATCTATCAATCTCAGTTGTCTTTTTATGTGATCATTCAGTTTTCTTTTGTCTTTGAATTTATCTTCTTTGTTTTCCTTTCTCCTTCCAAGCCTTTGTCAGCTACTGCTTTTCTGCGTATGGTGGTGGATAAGCCGGGCTCGGGGGTATGAAAGACGGACCTGCCGCTGGGTAAGCGCCGTAAGGTTGCTGTGGGTAGTACTGGTTAGTTCCTTGAACTAATATAAAACGGATTAAATTAGAGATTACTCTCTGTAAAAAAAAAAAAAAAAAAAAAAAAAAAAAATTCACAAGACATGATCTCCCTAAAACTAGCTTAAAAGTAAATTTCGCATAATTCAACTTATGATCATCATATCATCATTCAGTTTTACAGTGAACCTATGTATTTACTAACTACGAGATTCAAAGTCTTCCAACCAATATACAAATCAACATAATATTCAGCGAAATGAATGAGAAGGAACTTAAAAATGTGTTCACAGAACACAAATGTCCTTCCTCCCGTTTTTTTGTAATTTATCAGTTCCCTGGAATAAACGCAAAACTTAACGAAGGTGCAATGGATGGACGGGCGAACGAACGGACAGAGTAAACTATATGCCCCTTCCATAATCGCGGATGTATAGAGAAGTGTTACATTCCATTTCGTCAGTATAGATATTTAGTCATATATTCATACATACTTTATGAACAAATAAGTGATTCGTCGGTCAAAAATAGATATACTAGATAGCGAAAAGTTTGCAATCAAGAACAATTTAAATGCAAACCGTGTGAAAAAGTATTCTGGATGTTGTAGATAGCAGCTGTCTGTGTCTGAAGTTATGAGTTTTCATATATTCCTCAAAGTTAGTATGGTCAAAATGTATTAAAGTTTATTGTAAACTCAAATTTGGGCACCGGGAAATAAGATGAAACAATGCTTTGTAGTTTGCTGATGGGCACTCACAATCGAACTACAAAATGAAGACGAGACTTAAGCAGACCCATATATAACTGAATCTGACCCAGCATTATGATTTAGAGATTTAAAAGATTCTTATGTTCAGACTCAAGCTCAACATAAAATTTTGACTTCTACTTGGGATTGCTTTAAGAACTGACCAATCAGATGTCATAATTCTGGGGTAAATCTGCTGAGTTTGAGCATGATGATGTTTTCAAGAGCAAGACAGGGTAAAGGCACAAAACAGTCTGAGCACACAAATTTCACTTTAGAGCGCGATTCTCAATGTCCACGAATAATTGATAGCCTGTGTATGTTCAAATTAGTGGAGTTTGCATGGATTTATATTGGCTGTTGCTGCTACAAGACCACTACCGTGGAACTAACTGTCTATTTTATATTATGACTTTGACTTAAATGACGGGAAATGTACACTGGCCGTCTGAGCAACACAGGCGACTATATATGCAATGTATTTATAGCGACTAGTTTGTTATACAGGCTTTTGAGCGAATAGTTGCTGTGGCAGAAATATGGTATTTTCTACCGTCGCGTCAGAGAATCAAAATACAGTTAATCTGAACGTGGTTTTGTGAAATATTGATGTAAAATCTAAAGCCTGGTAACATTTGCAATTATTTCAATCTACAAAATACATACTACTTTTTCATAAGAAATGTAACATCGCCATAATTTCGTAACAGAATAGTACTTACCTACAACTGTGTGTGCTAGATTGCTGGGATTCACCACAACTCCCCTCTTGTTCTTAGACTGAATGCAGCAGATTATGATAGAGATCAACATACCAACAACAAACAAGCCTGCTATCACACATCCGACAGTAAAGCCTATATTCCACCTGCAAACATGAATGTGATAAGAATAAAATAGTATTTTAAGCTGACAGGAAATAAGGCTTTTCGGGAAAAGAGAACATGTGCAAATTACGATATTATGCGTCTTTTTTGTTGTCCATACAGCGTGTTAGTCCTCCTGTATGTCTGTTCTAGTTCTTTGGTTTCTGGTATTAGCACATATGAGGGTTCTTCTAAAAATTTGGAACTAATCATTGCTTGGCGGATTAGCTGTAGGAAACGGCAAATGTGCGGCAGCCATATGGATTAGTATCATTTTATCAGTTTGAAGTGGCTTGATCCTCTTGTCGGAATCGGTTCAATGTAGTCAAGCGGTTTTTAGAAAAATGTTCAATATCTTGTGTGGTGGTGGTCATGTTTTATAGTAGATTGACATAATTTGCAAAAGTATTAAAGTTCTTTGTTCCATGATGCTCTTACTTAAATTTGGTATAAACTGGTCAAGCAGTTCTGGAGAAGGAGTTATTTAAATGTTTGACTTTTTGAGCAACGTATTTATATTTGAAAGAGGACCATGATCATTTGTTCAAAAGTTAAGAAAAGTCAAGGAAACGCTATCATGGTTTTGATTCATTTTAAATTGTTCCAACTCATATACACATCACCTGGCATCATAACATAAAGACACGTTTTAAGCAAAACAATTTTGGTGTTATGAAAAGATGAGCCAGAAGAATTCAGTCTAAAGTTACAGTATCGTTGGGATTGTCTCAGTGATGCTGTCATGGTGACGGGTAAATTTGAATATGCAGTGTGAGTCATGATTGTTGCGAAGGGAATTGTGATCCCCTCTGTCTTGGATACTGCCTCAAAAAAGGATGTAGCCAAAGAAACAACAAAGTAATATTAGGAAATACGCTGCAATACATCAACGAATATTAAAGATACCATTATAAAAAAGCCAGAAAACTTCAGTCTAAGGTTACAGTATCGTTGGGATTGTCACAATGATGCTGTCATGGTGACGGGTAAATTTGAAAGTGCAGTCTGCGTCATGAATGTTGCCAGGGTATTGTGCTCCATTGGTCTTGGATACTATCTCAAAAAAGGATACAGATTCATTTTGGAGTCGCTTATGTTTCATTAAATTCCGAGTAAAGGATAAAACAATGCCATTCAGAGGGGATACATATTTACGTGAAAGGGAAGTTGCTGACTGATATATTGTATCAAAGGGCAGTTTGATACTCTCTCTCTCTCTCTCTCTCTCTCTCTCTCTCTCTCTCTCTCTCTCTCTTTGATCACTAGCCGTCTATTTTCAGTATCTTTTATAAATCATATTTATTTGCTATTACTTTCCATACAATTTAAATCTTTGAATGTATTCAGATTTTCTTGATTTAATTTGTATGATAGATATTTTTATTTTGATAAAAGCTAGATCTACTGATTTTCCAGCACTGGTGTCAGATAGAAAGGGTTACAGTCTTTGTCGGCATCTAGTGGTCACAGATTTATGACGTAGTCAGCGTTCCACGTGTCCGTCGCCATTTTTATTTAGCCGTTGCCAAAAGTAATTCATCGAATGTGCGCATGTGTTTACTGTACTTAACTACGGTTAATACTGCTGGATATTGACCGGTAGTAACAACGTTAAACTAATGGGACTATTTATAAAGATTTTATAATAAGGATAAATATAACATGGGCTTATAAGCTTCAATAACTCTGTAGTAAGAATAATGATTCTAAGTAGAATCTAACTATCGGTTTGTCTGCTTGTCTGTTTTTCTGTCTTCCTAAATGTTTCTGTATGTATGCATTTCTGTCTGTATTTATGTATGAATTGATGTTTGTTTGTATGTGCAATAAAACAAGGTTAGTGTGATTTTAGTTTGTTTGTTTGTTTGTTTTTTGTTTTTGTTTTGTCTTTTCGTTGGTTTTAATGGCAACTATTGTCTTACTACTAAAGTCCACCCTGATCATCCAGTTCAGCTTGTTTAGTTTTTGGAAAACCCCAGTGTTGCGGGCACAAAAAAAGGTGTTCATATGATTATTTTTGTTTCTGATTGGGTCTAATGCAGTTTCTGAGGTATAAACAGGTTTTAAGCTACGCACAAATTGTCGTGATGATACTGGGACTGTATATGCACGTGCTCTACATGTTTTGCCGATCTCTCGAGTTAACAACGGTTGGCTGTGTACAGTTGCATTGCTGCGCTGACCTTTTCATCGCTTCGATCACGCGTACCTGCTAGTGCGCATGCGTAGCATGACGTGCTCCGGGAAACATTCTCATTCATTTTTTTTTTTTATATTCAGGACTTTCTGAACATTTTATTTTTGATTGATGCAGATGGAATGATACTGGCTTCAGCTTCAATAACACATAAGATTAGGCAACGATCTTTCAAATTTCATTCATTATTTTCTTTCTGAAGGATACCCCACCCACTCGTTTTTCTTATGGTGGTGCTTGCACGCAAGGGGAAATATGGCACAAGAAGTTGTTAGTTCACAAGTGAATTTGTGTGTTTGTGCTGTGCTGATTGTCTTTTTCGCGTGTTTCTTACAAAATCAAGAGTATATTGCAGTATGTGGCGAAACTGTAGAGTTACCAATGTCAGCAAGAAGTTTAAGTACGTGTATAAGTGATTTTAAATAAGCCGTATAGCAGATAGGAGACATAAACAATGCACACTGACTGGAAACAACAGGTCTGTGACTCTCATCTATCTGCTGCTCCTTACATGCAGGAGATGTTTAAGTCAATCCAGTCCCTGTGACATACACATGCTGTATCTGTGGTAAAAATGTAGATTATAATTTTTTTAACAGTCATGCAATGTGACGGTTGCAACACCTGGTATCACAGTAAATTTGCCAACTCAAGTCTAAAACATAGTATTCTCAGGAAGACTAATTTAAATTCGAAATGTTCCAAGTGTGGATTGCAAAGTTTTTCATCAAGCTAATATGTTGACACGGATAATGTAAAATAGCAAATCAGTAGTCTGTGTAATCAAACCATTCTCAAAGTGAATTTTTCAATAAACGCAAGGAATACTCAGATTCGTACACCAAATCGTTACGCGTCAACTCCATGCAAGCCCAAGGGTAGATTACCGCTATAAATCTCTCTACATTACTCGTATATGCGAAATAGGGTGCTGAGTGAACCAAATTCATCATACTTGGGTTCTGACCATGACGGAAAAGTATCGGCTAAGACAATTTCCAGTGATCTGACTCCCTCTCAGAACAGGTTAAAACCACACAAAATTGCTGCAGTTTTTTAAACTTACAACTTTCTAAAGTATCAAAAATAAAACGACTGACTTGCATGATATAATTTACAAATATGCCACCTGATGTTAACACTGGAATTGAAACTTACCTGAACCATTCTTATCAAGATGCAGAAATCCTCCCAAATAACAACCCATACTAACACCGGTACAAAGTATTTAATAAAGATAGAAAGTAATCTGTTGATAAAGGAGGTGATTGTGTCATAATTGTGGTGAAGCCCTACCTGGAAGCCTTTGAATGTTTAAATCTAGACAGATTGTTAACTAAAATGGGTTAACGTAAAACTATCAAAGAATGATAATATCTTAATAAGAATATATTATCGGGAACCAAAGTTCTCAATAGATACTCTGGATCAGTTTAATGCATCTCTATCCAAATTTCAGTCCACTCCTAAATACAAGAATGCCAAGATTATCTTAGAGGTATATTTAAATCTCGGTGATATAGATTGTGACATAGGCAGTGCAGTCCCTGGAGCTAAAGATAAGTTACATTGTGATCGATTACCAAACATTAATAAATGTTACAACATGGACCAGATAAATCAATTACCGACAAGAAGGGGGCGAATATTAGACCTATGTATTACAACTCATTCAGGACTTATTGAGACTTATGCCCAATAGGCATGAGTGACTATGATATTCTGTCAGCAAGCAACCAACTATCAATAAGAAAGAACTTCAAATAGTGTTTAACTACAAGAAGGCAAACTGGAAAAGCATCAGGAAGGATTTGTCTGACTTCTGAGGCAGCTATCTCTCTTCTCCGAAAAAAAAAGTAATGCGAGCACAACTGGTCAGGCTTGAAAGAAACAATATTTAAAAGCATGGAAGATAGAATACCTCGTTCCAAAAAGATAGTCTAACGGAAACCTGACATTTTATGGTTGACCAAAGAGATTCAACGAATGAATAGACACAAGAACAGAATGTTCCAAAAGTGTCAGAATTCCAAAGCCGAACAAGACAGAAAGAACTTTAAAGATTATCGAAGCAAAGTAAGACACATACTTCATACGTCATGCTATAATTACTTGCACAATCTATTACATCCATAAAAAAGTCGATAACTCTTAAAAATTGTGGAAATACATCAAGTTACGCATAAACAAAATACTATGTGTATTTTCACTTTGACGATGGGCGGCAAAGGAGCAGAAACATCGCAAGAAAAGGTAAATATGTTAAACAGACAATTTACACAGGTCTTTACAGCGAAATACCTAGATACCATACCAGATAATGGAAGTTCTCCATATATTAAAATGCCCCGAATCCATGTTACTCATAAAGGAGTTGAAAATTGCACAAAGAGACTGACCGTCAAGAAAGCAAGTAGCGCAGATAAGATATCTATTTCATTGCTATAAGAAACAGCCGATATAATACCAGTTTTGACATCATTCTATCAGCCATCACTAGATATAACAGAACTTCCACAAAACTGGAACAAAAAACGCCAACATCGTTCCTATTTACAACCAAAGGTATAGGACAAAACCATCTAACCACAGACCTGCATATTTTATAGCTGTGGTTTAAAAAATGCTGGTACACATTGTGGTTTCTCAAGTAATGAAGTATCTGGGCAAACATTTTTAATGTAGTTTAGAGAGCAGCTTAAGTGGCCTAGCGGTGACCCTTTTGGTGTGGGACAAAGTTGGAGAAATCACCCGCATTCGTTTCTATCAGTAAAAAAAGGAAAAATGATTGTTGACGGTGAGCTATAAGAGCCGTTTGAAGATTGTGTATATTGTTCTTCAGCTGATGACCGGTGTCTGCTTTGATACTGTATATGTGCTAAAACAGTGAAAGTTATTTGATCATGTCTATATTGAACATAACTATTACGTCTTTCCATCTTTTGAGGACAATTTAGTCTTCGCAAATAATCATCAAGATCAAGTCAAGTGAGCCTTTTCATCTGCTAAGGTAAATTTCAGTACTCACCACAAAGATGAAAAAGATTAAAATCTCAACTTGGATTTTGTAAAATTAACACGCAATTTGCAATTACATGATGCGAGTGTTACATTTAAGCCCTGAATTGTTAGAGACATTTTGACAAATTTCGAGGCTTTATTGGTTCCAATTGCTTGAGAGGACAACTGCATTAGAGAAATTTTCTATATAATATTCTTTAAACACATAGTTAAGCATGATAGAGGTCTGAATCAATCATACAGCTCGTGATGACATGGCGTTCCTGACAGCCAGTAAGGATAATTATAATTGCAGGTGACATTAAGACACAGAATAAGGTATAAAAACTTTCTGGGGACAGTAAATTGCGGGGACACACCTGTAATAAATGTTTTTTTTTATTTCTGGGCCAAGTCAACACGGAACACCATATTTGATTGGCTGTTTATCTGAAATGCTTAATCAAATGTTTTCTTTGAAAGAGCTATCCCATGCTGGGTGCGTTTAATTCCACGCCTAATCAATGCCTAAATAATACCTGGTCTGTAGACAGTTGAGACACAATCCTCCAAATATATGTAGACAAAAGTATTCCGGTGCAAATTGAAGCTTTTTGTGCTATCTGCGACATTTGACTATTTTTCACTGTCTAATAGTCAGTTTGTTACTACTAAATAAATGAAAATGATTAATATTGATAAGATAGGTGTAAATGCCCTTTATACATCAGCCTGTTCATTTTGATTTTGAATACATCATCTTTATGAAAGAAAAAGAAATATTTGATCCATAACTTTTTATTTCTATGTTTATTATTATTTGTGGGTTTAATATATTTCAATCCTAAAGATTCAAATAAAACTAAAATGAAATTAAAATAAATACAATTGGAAATTAAGGCTTCTACATCAGAGGTAAAAGCTAAAAAGGGGGAGTTTCAAATAAAAACTGAAAGCAAAACATCACTTTTAGACATTTTTAGTAATTACAATTAAATAAATTGAAAGGCATAAAGTATCAGAATCAATATTAAATCAATTTCACTAGTGTATTGTTCTTAAAATTTGCCTTCTAAAAAAGTAATGTTTGCAAATATTGAACAGATTGACTACAATGCAAGCAGCTCCTCGCCCATATATTTTACAAATGGTCAATTGAACGTGGCATGTGTGTGGCCATGATCTATTGAACGTGACATGTATGGGTCTGTGGCCTATTGAAGGTGGCATGTGTGGGGCCGTAGCTTATTTGTTAAAAAATCCTTTCTAATCACTGATGAAGATAAAGGTTTTAAAGAGACAGTTCTCGAGACATTTATTTCACAGATTGTGAGGACATCCATATTCCCAAAACGTTTTGAGGACAACGAAGTGTGAAAATATTCCAGGTCATTTGTATAAGATGCAGAGAGTTTTTGGTATGTTCCTATCCTTAAAGCTTATGAGGAAAAATGAATTTGAGATGTATTGCCCTTCATATGACGTAGAACTAAGATTATTTAAGACATTTACCATGCTGTTTGATAGGACTACTCAGTTTAAAGTACATTACAGATGAGAATCAAAAGAGAGTTTGGGGGACATTTATATTGCGGCTTGTGAGGATATATGCTTTGTAGAAGACTCGAAATGTGACCAAATTTCACGGGTGTCATCCTGACATCAAGGGCTCTCAAATCTGTACAAATTATGCCCATCTCTGCCACCAAATATGGCCACCCATATTGAAAATATAATCTTGAAGCAACTTCCTCTCTTTAACCACTGCATAGAATTCGACCAAATTTCACAGGTAGGATCTTGGCGCCAGGATCTGTCGATTGTATACAAATCAGGCTAATCTACTCTCAAATATGGCCACCGTTACTATTTATGAGTGGTCATGGCCAATATATGCCAGGTGAGCGATATAAGGCTTTACTATATTCTGTTTTTAAACAATAACATTAAATGTATGCATATATCAGCTTGTGTTCTACCTTTAAATTGAATAGAAGTATTTATTTCATGGATTTAAAGTACAAAAACATAATTTTTTACGATCATTCAATGCAAACATACTTTGTATGAAAGCTATTCTCACTTGTATCTTCTTCTTATTGTTATTCGTTCTTCGAGTTCGAAAATGACCTTGATATCACTAACTTGTTTGGTTTCTGTGAGTACGTGAGTGGCTGTTCAGGCCAATTTGTGCTCTGAACTGTATGTGGCACACTTGACAGGAGATGCCGCATGAGTTTGTTTAATCAATAGAGGACGTGCTGCAGTTCTGAGAGTTAGGCTGCTCGCGCTTCTGCACTGCCTCCGCAATTCTCCTTCGTTCAAAGCCTTTTTATTATAGCAAGTCTAACAAGGGGTAAATTAGTTGTAGACACGTTTGATTCTGAAGTCAGAGATTTCAATGATAAAATGATGGTGATCCTGACTATAATTAGGGTGAGCATGCATTTAAAAGCATGAAACATGTCAAAGATGCTTTTAACTCTATTTTTCAAATAATAGGGATAGTTTATGTACTCACCCTTGCTTAGTTATCAGCGTCCCACCTTGATTAAAGTTTTGAGACAAAGGGCTGTTTATGCTTTTATCTTTTCATCTTCCATCTTGGATGGCTGGTTTTCTTAGGTAGTAATATAGTTACTATCGGAATATCAATATTCTATCCAAAGGTATATTGTGTTTTAACTTTAGTTTAGGTTTTGGGGTCATAAAATTTACACACTGGATTTAGATTCAGGTTCAAGTCTAGCGGCAAGTTCTTACTCATACCTGTATGATCTTTCATTTTGATCACATCACAAAGTTATGATGCTTACTCATTTCAGGGCTGTTATTTGTTAGTTATATTTAATAATTTTGACAGGGAATCTGCTATAGCTTTGCAGACAGTGTTAAAGTTGGGTGATGGTCATATAACCAGAACATGGTTAAAGTGTTGGGACCAGTGTCTAGTATTGGTGTTTAGCTAAGTTTGTCAGGCTTAATTCCATGTCATGAAATGTATTGAATTCACGTATCTCTGTGTGTAACTTATGTTAGATTCAAAAGTAATTATGTGACCTGTATTTAATGCATCTTTTATTTATCAATTTTTGTATGAATATACATTTTTCAAACAGTCTTTATAGTAGGGTCATGAAACTTATTCATGGAATGCATATCCATGAGCAGCAGACACCTCCTCTGAAGAAAAATTCACTACGATCTTATGCTATATTAATTTTTGTCAATTTTAGCATTTGCATTGATTTCTCAGGCATTATTCTTAGTATGGTCATTGAACTGGGTCATGGGGTGCACCTTTATTTGCTCTAAACAACTTTTCAACAAGTGGGTCACCTTGACAGATTTTGATTGTAGTAAATATGGCATTTACGTCATTTTGCTTAATCACTATTCATAGCAGAGTTATGAAACCTGATTATGGGATCAGTCTTCCTGAGTAATAGACTATTCCATTTAAAGTAGATCATTGTGTCCTTCATTTTGCTTTTATTTGGGAAGTTTAGTGAATATTACAGAAACTATGTAGCAGTACACCAATCCTCTTAAAGGAGGCCACTGTGATCTACATATTATGATTCATTCAGTTTAGTTACTTATTTTACATTTTTTTTGGTTTGTCATTGTTAAAATAGCTTAGCTATGCTGTCCTATGATATTTCTTGTTTGCTATTTTGGTAATGATATTTGCGGGGTGTAATGGTTTACTCCTGTTCATTCATATATCTATGCATCTTTCCATCATCTTTGACCATCTTGAGCCTTTCAGTATTTAATTCACTTATGACGAGAACATTTTCAGAACAAATAGAGTGTAGTCATTTGGAATGTTGCTTGCACATCCAGCCAACATCAGTAACTGTGTTTATATTCTTTCCCCCTGAGAATAATATAGTAAGAATTTCCAAATTACAAGTATCTAGATCCGTATCAAAGGATCACAGGATCACTCCCCTTTCCATCACATGATCCTTTCATCGTCAACTGATTATGAAGTGATTATATGATTTATGTTAATAGTGACCTTGCAGAATGTAAATGCAGTTTACAGTCATGGTTTTAATATAGAAAGGACGTATGACTCAAAATATATAATTTAATGATCATAATATTTTTTATTCCTTACACATATCAATCTTGAGTGTGGAATCTAAATTAGTAATGATAAGGCAAGTGAAACACATGAAACAACAATATAGTTTGCTCATAAAGACCAGCAAGATTCACTAAGTTATTGCAACCTTAACATATTGTATGCGATTGAGATATGATACTCATGTAACCAATTTCAATATTAAACTTCTATTACTTAGTTTACCTGCACGCATCTTTTATATGTTGTAAACTGAATGCTAGTAAGCTTTGTATGCAAAGTTTCATTCCTCCTTTTCATTTGCAGATAAGGAAGAAGACACAAGTAATGATGACGATGGGTGCTGAAAGAATGCTTGTGAATATATCACTCTAAAGGTTTGGTACAGTCCTTAATATTCGCCTGGTCTTCAAAGCATAGATTTGAAGGTCCATGTGGTAATTAAAAAAGATGAAATTTGAAGAAAGGAAAATGATCTAATAAACATATATTTCCCTTTGATACTGTAATCTTAGAAGATATGTGCCTTCACTTGTATGCATTAAATCTGCATCATAGTGAGACTAATGTATTCAAGTATCCAAAACCCACTTTACAGAGTATACATTTAAAATACAGGAATGGCAATAAATGTGTTCATTATTATTATTATTATTATTATTATTATTATTATAACATAAGTCAAATACACATTTCATGTATAATATACCTACTTTGAGCACAATTTAAAGTGTTGATATTCTTGTAACTTTTTCATTTCAGGTAAAACAAAGCAAAATGGTCTGATATTGAGAAAGAGTCTTGTGAAGATCTTGTAAGAAACAGACAAGACTAAAGAAACCACGGCTCAGGTGTTGAAGGTATAATTCTAGTTCGGTTGTTCAAAGGGTATTCCATGGATAAAAGTGAAACGACTAGTGTCAGCATTAGCCCAACAAAAGATGAATAAGCAGAAAGATGTTATCAGAAAGTGAACGCCTACATTTCTGTAACGGCTTTAAGCAATGTTTGTCACTTTTATGTGATGTTACAACATATGAACAACTTTCAAAGGAGGACATCGCAAACATACGACATTGTAATTGTATAATTTCGTTAAGCGCTGAACTGTCTGTGATAATTTGCCATTGGATTTATATTGAACGTCAGGGACACTGATCAATGAAGGTTTTATAACTATACAGTGTATTACTTCACCATGGTATGCAGGTGATACAAATTCACTGAACCATTTCATTTCCTTTTCTTTATAGATAAGATGGATTTCATAAGAACATCAGTATGAATCAGTGCCAGAAGCAAGGTAAATTAATGTTAGTTTTGGGATTCCGAAATTCCATTGCATAAGGAGAGATTTATATTTCCAAGTAACACACCATCGTAGCAGTACTGTAGTGAACCTAGCATTTGTTCTCCATTAATGTTCTGTTCCTTGCATGGAATTTAATTAATAATGCGTTATATTTAATAGTCATATAATATATCTTTTTCTCCTATGTACATATTTGTACATTTAATATATCTTTTTAGCCTATGTACATATTTGTACATCCTAATGAATTTCAAACCAAGGGCAATAAGTTTACTTTATTTGATTTAAATTTAGTGTATCCTAAAAATAACATTGACACACTGGTATGCTGAAAGGTAAAAATCTTGTTAAAAAGTTCGTGGTAATGGACAATTAGAGTTTTTAAGTTATCTGTTGTTGCTTCTCATTCCTACTGAGTGTAATAACGAATGTTCAGACAAGTAAAGATGTGCCTGGTTATGGTTTTCAGAATGAACAGTAAGCGTTCTTGCCTGCCGGCAAGTGATAAAATGTTTAGGTTACATGTACAATATTTTCGTGCACTCAAGTGCTGTATCAAGGCTAATTTTTAAGATCATTTAGGCATATCAAAGATGAAATTTGAAGAAAAGAAAATCACACAGTTTAATATACCAACAATACCGGTATATCAAAACTGCTTATGCCAACACTTTTAAAATCCATGTTATCTTTAATTTTAATGTGTGTGTGTGTATATATATATATATATATATATATATATATATATATATATATATATATATATATATATATATATATATATATATATATATATATATATATATATACAACATATTAGAGATATAGCGTATGATGGACACAGCGAAATAGTTTGATGGTTGTCCCGAAAAGCTCGTCATAAACGTGTTTACTGTATGTATGCATGTCTTTCCGTATGTCTGTTTTTTGTGAGTTTATTATTAAGAACATTTATACATTGGTATGGAAGTTATAACATTAATGCTTTTACACATAAAACTAATAAGTGTACTTTAACACGTGCGGATTTTGTAACATTCTGCTTCTATGCGAACATTAGATGTCTGAATATTGTAATTGCATCATACTCTGACATTTGACTATTGTGTCTATGAACATAGAGAAAACACAGCCTGGAAATATATTTGTATCTAGACTCCAACGAAATGTATACTTACGGCACCTGTGCACAACAGACTTCATCGGAATCGTCGTACTTCGTTCCACAGCAGCCGTACGCGCAATACCTTGATTTCCTACTCGAATACCAGGAGGACGAGTAGTCATATTCGCAATATGCAGCTTCCACGGGCACGGCTGAGTAAAAAAAAATATTAAAAAATATAAAATCAAAAAGAAAAATCTCAGTACGGCTTTTCGTGTACGTATATTCATGACCTTGATTAATTTCTGCGTCATGTGTTCCACTACATCATTTACAGGAGTTATGCCCCTTCATTGCCCGTAGCCCAGACTTTGATTTCCAAGAAGTGTTGGATTTCAGTTCAATTTTCACGTAGTTTTATATTGATAATACCTTCAATTAGTTTAAGTTCCAGCGTTACACAACATCATTTAGAGGATTTATGACCACAGTCCCCTGGTACACTTGGTCAACCAGTACTATGTCGATCTTCCTGTGCTGTGTCCTGTGGTCGGTCTGGATACTAAAATCCTACAGCATTTTGGCCTTATTGTTCTCGACCACTTTCTTCTTCTTCTTCTTCTTATTATTATTATTATTATTGTTGTTGTTGTTGTTGTTGTTGTTGTTGTGTTGAAAATGAGAAGTTTCTTCAAATCTTTTCCAGGCAAAATACAGTAACACGTCCACAGCTAAAGAGTCCATTTGAATAGGCCTAAGTTCGAGCGATATGTGGTTGGAAGAAAAAAATCTTACTTTTCAGCCGCTTGGAGCAATATTTGATCATATGGACACACACACCACCATACTCTGTCTCTCTGTCTCTCTCTCAAAGGGACATACCTCGCGTAAAAGACACCTGACGATCATTGTTGAATGATATGCGCATTTTCATGTGATAGGTAAATGACCTACGAAATATATAATGATTTGTCAAACATTATTAGATTAGTTCAGGTTGCATACATAAGATTTAGTTGCACGGACAGAGGGACGGGCGTGTATTATTGCTATGTCGCATTGCCCTTACTGGGGAGGCTTAATAATGTATCCACCATTAAAATTGTTCCTTCGCCTTTTCGGCGGGGGGGGGGGGGGGGCTAATGTATCCACCGTTAGGGTGTATTATTGAGTAACCAATAGAACGCTTTTCAGTAATAAAAAAAAATATTTTTGTTTAAATAAACTGTAATACAAACCAACAATTTCAATGATTAGGTTTTTGAAACGTAAAAAGATCAAATATTGTAACGCCAAATTCATCAAGATATATTTGTAGACTGTTTACTTTTCCCTACGTATTAGAAGTTTGAATTCGTTACTTGCTGTACCATCATTTTGTATATGCAGTGGAAAGAGAAGGGATGCATGCATCAAACATATTGCATGTAAAACAGACAATGTTTGACCAAGCATTAATAATGAACTATCATAACTGGCGAAGGAACGGTAGACCAGTCTACATGATATGGTTTGTTTCTCTCTTTGTGGGTTTAAAGCCATTTTTCAGCACATGATACATGGCGGCCAGTATATTTGGTTGAGGAAGAACCCAGAAAAATCCCCGGAAGAACCGCCGACCGACGGAAGCTACTGGCAAGCTTTCTTATGTACCTACGTTGGCCGAACCCACGCGGACAGAGGTGAAATGTCAGTGATCTGTACAGGCGAGCGCCTAAGTCCACTCGGCCACCCCAGAATCCCTACATGATATGGAGTTTTTATATATATATATATATATATATATATATATATATATATATATATATATATATATATATATATATACTTGTGTTCTTTGCATATTTCGGGCTCGATCTGGCTTTGTTTCCCTTTGTCACAGCTTGGTAAGCTAGAAAGGGCGCGTTGTAAACAGTGTGCCATAAATCTATCAACGTCGTTATATGTTTGCGGGAGTTTAAAATGGTTTGTGTCCGCTCACTTAGTTTTACATAACACCGTTACGAAACCCTTTATAAGTGACTTTTTTTTTCCTTTGGATACAACAAATGGTTCCTACAATTACATACATTTTTATATTATAGCTATTCGTATTGGGAATATTCGAATTTAATACTTCCATCTAAGGACAGCATTCATGCGAAAGAGTCCTGAAAATTGTCGAAAAATAAAAGTATCAAACATAATTATTGTAAACACAATCTTATGCTCTGTATCAAATAGAGATCTACATATATTTTAATGACTTAGTCAGCTATAACTTAGGTCAACAAAAGGAGTTATTGAGACAAAAATATTCATGACAAGAAGAAAATGGCTACTTTGTGGTTGGGTGTCTCTCCGCTTAAAGAACGTTTTACTTTTTTTTTTAACATAAGAAGTATTGAAAATTCAATATCTTTTTTTTCTTTTATATATGATTATATATGCTAGAATACTAAACTCCCCTAGCTTCATCAAGTTGAATACACCAAACTGTGGTAAGAAATTTACTAAAAGAGACCGACACAGTCTAGAAGAGAGACACAGGGAGACAAAGACTAAATGAGATCAGTGAACAGATCGAAAAGGAAACAGAGATAGAAAAAAAGTAGATGGAAAATATATCAATCGTGGAATTCACGTTTTAAACATGTGAAAAAAATAGATAGAGTATTCAGTACAATTCCTACCTTCCAATAAAATAAATACCGGCAAAACGACGGTTAGAATCATTCTTTGTCTTCTTGTGACCGCGACTGAAACGTAGTCTGACTAACAAACTATTTCTCCTGGATATACATTGTTATCTCAGGGTAGATCCGATTTAAGTACACTTGAAGGATTTATTGTAATCCAGATAACTCGAGACTTTGAAAAATCAATATAATATATATATATATATATATATATATATATATATATATATATATATATATATATATATATCAATGCGTGGTTAACCAATAAACACATCTCAGTATTAGAGACTTTGTCTTTTAAATACTGAGTATGCCATCAACACTATCTTTTTCTATAAGGCCTAGATGACAGAAAGCGTGATCCATGTTTGTATTCCTTTCTTTTCCTCGTAAATCGATATAAACAGTTCTTGTTTTTATCCGCTGTAATACGGATATATATGTAGGTAAATGCTTGTGCTACTTAGCTGCGAAGGAATGCCACTTATGCATGATAAATGTAACCTCACGTTCAGAAACCATTTGTACACAAACTTTGTTCACATATTTATCTTAATAATCGCACATCCGGGACGCAAGGAACGATTTTGTGCAGTCCTTTTGCGAATTAAAAGATTGAGTGTACACATGTGATGTACAAAAATGAAAATTAAGTATGACTTTAAAATAGGATACTGACACAGTGTGCTTACATTTTACCGTTATTATTAGTAACGACCCATTTCCTGGAATATGTCAAGTTTTCTTTTAAGTTTATATATGCTGTATACAAATAATTCAGCTATCAGAGAAAACGTGACATAAGTAGGCCTGAGATCGCTCACCTGGAAAATACAGATATTAAAGCCAAATGTATTGGCAAGCGGTTAGTTTTCAAAGGCGTACATCCATTTAAAAAGTTAAATATCATATTCATATTTAGCTCTGCCACAAGTTTTCTCTTCCAGATTGCTATCGTTCTAACCCGTTGTGAACATTTTGTCATATCTTCAGTTTTCTTAAATATCCTATCTAAATTCCGTCCTGTATCTGAAATTTTGGATCTAGCCCATAATGCAGTCGTTCTTTGTATCCGTTGAGTATTACGGGTCATGGGGATCATTACATTCCATATTAGGCATTGTTTACTGTAAAAACGTAGGATTATTTATACAACAATCATAATTTAACTTGGATATAATTCTATTTCAACTTGCAGGTTTGTAACAGTATATGTCTATGTGTAGGAGGTTTAGTAATAAAATATTTAAACCACTTTCCTTTCTCAAGGAATTCACTATTTATTATTTGACTAGAACTGTACGAAACCAAAGCAGAGGGTGGTACATATGCAAGGTGTCAATGGAATCGGCTGGCCCTCCCGCGCCTATTTCCATCACGTCGCAAAAGTGCATCATGACAATACAAAAATCGCTGTTGAGATGCAAACGCCGTTGTGTTGCAGGACCCTGTGACTAACACCAGTGGACAAGAAAGGGAAACGGCTGTAAGCTCTCATCCAAATCATGGTGCAAATATAATGTTTTCCATACTAATTAGAGGAACAGACCCATTTGGATATACACACTACTGCTATGCCTGGCGGAACAAATGCTTGTGCCTGGCAGCTTGGTATCACTGAACGACGCGGGATATCGTGCCTCGGCACGTCCTGTGGCAGATGTGCTTATAAATGTCGACAGAGGAGGGAAGTAAAACCATGTTGCGTGTGAGAGGTTGGTACGAAGTCAGAACATACCCTATGCTTGGGCTGTGGAGGTAAAATTCGCTGTAGACTCTTAAGGAAGGAGTGATTGGTTAGGTTTTGTGGGATTTAACGCCATTTTTCAGGACACGATAGGCCTTACATGGCGGCCAGTATATTTGGTGGAAGAAGAACCCGTGACGGGAAGCTACTTGCAAGCTTTTCCACATACACACGTTGGTCGAGTCGAGACTTCAACTCACGCGGATAGAAATGACATGTGTGAGGAACGAGAGAGCAGCGAAAACTGCGTATTTATCCGTGCTCAATCAGCTTTTATGCAAGATAACGCCCATTCAGAGATAAACGCCCATTTAGAAAAATGGGCTTTATGAACTTTTACACAAAAAGATACACGCCGACTTATAAAAACGATGTTTACCTTTTCACGTTTGAATGAGCTGCTTCGCAGTGGGCAAATAACACAACGCGAATATGGTGACGCGCTGGACGCGCTTCTGGCGAGTGGGTCTCGACTGACAGTTCCAGCTCCTAGGCAGTCGGGACGACGGGTTGAGCAGACACCACGGCCAGTTCCGGCTTCTAGGCAGTTGGGACGATGGGTTGACTAGACACCAAGGCCAGTTCCGGCTCCTAGGCAGTATGGATGACGAGTTTAGTCTCCTGTTCTGACACCACGACCAGTTCCATTTCCTAGATATTCGGGACCACAGGTTGATTCTTTGTCGAAAGGACAGGCGGTTCCAAGAAAGGTTTATGAATCTGCTGATGTCTATGCTGATATTGTGCCGAAGAGTGCAACAAGTTTAAGTACCACCCCGAACCAAGTGACGTACGAATTAATAAGTCAGCCGTTTCTCTCGAGCAACCCAAAGGGCAGACCTACACCATAGAGCTTGAGGCTATGCTCATGGACAGAAAAAGGGCAAGAGAGGATTTTGGCCCAAACTATTCAAAAAAGTGATGTGGCACTTACACAAAAGGACGCCTGAGGTTTGTGTTGTCGTCTTACATTCCGAAGAACAGCAGGAGCCGCCGCGATATTGGTCATGAAGGGAGCTACGAGAGGGTGGCAGAAACCAACCCTCTGTCTTCTCTCGGTGGATGAATAGTTCGCAACCGCTATAGGACAGAGCAGACTTTCATCCCAAATGTTCCCTACTCAGTGACTTTATCTACCAGTACAAGCAGCTTCTTGAGAAGCGCGGCCTATCAGAAATCCAGACCTGACATACGAAATTTTGTTGGAGCTTCTCGCCCCGGACGGCCTGTCCCTACAGACGACGACGAGTCGTAGGAGATGTGCTGGGCCTGACGTCGAGGTTTTGCTGCGCAAGTGGCACATCAAGACGCCCTATGTACTCCTCCTCCATAACAGCCACGTTTGGTTTGTAAACAAGGCCTTCGAGCAGCTTTACGCCAACAGGCCTGTTAGAGTAGAGCTTACGCCAACAAGGACCAGCGACTAGCTCAGCGACAAGTGGCCTAGCCCCAGAAACGCCGAAGAGACAGTTATATTCCTGTGGACTCTGCCAAT
This sequence comes from Margaritifera margaritifera, assembly GCA_029931535.1. Taxonomy (NCBI): domain Eukaryota; kingdom Metazoa; phylum Mollusca; class Bivalvia; order Unionida; family Margaritiferidae; genus Margaritifera; species Margaritifera margaritifera. The sequence goes on along the minus strand of JAQPZY010001312.1, from coordinate 117,395 downwards.
GACTTCGTGAAAGCCCTCCATCTTGCAGAAGTGCAGGAAGACGGCAAAAGAGTGGTTTGCATTGCTGGAGAGGAACCCTAGGATCTTACCCGCTAGCTGTGCAGTGCCCCGCACTACTTACAGCCCGGCAGTTTTGTCTGCCGCAATGGAGTCGTGGATGGAATTTCCGTTCTGGTAGGCAAAACTCATCCCTAAATGCGGCGTTCTCTGACTGACGACGTTTTTAGAGCGACCAGCCGGACGAGCGCAAGGAATGGACCGAAAAACGCTACAAGCATGCATGGGGTGGATTGACAAGCTATCCAACGAAGTATTTCCCCGGGCTGCGCTCTCACACTGCAGCCAATACGTGCTTGCCCTCTTCGACCGCGCTGTGGGCTTATTCGTGCGCTATCGCTGCCAAAGGGCACCAAGGTCAATGGCATTGACGATGCCCGCGCCTACACCCTCACAATGGCCAAGCTATCGTTTATGACTGTGCTGTCTAAGCTTTACTGCCTCCAGAAGCCCAGCGGCGACCAAATCTGGTCCGCCTCCTTTTACCTAGTTGAGGTTGGAACTACTGACCCCATTCTTTTTACTCGAGGAATGAATTTGTTTCGTGGCAAGATGTGGATCGGCTCTGTATCGACATTGACTACCGTTTTCTGGCATGCCTGCGAGGAGAGGAGGACCTACCTGTGAATGTATTCGTGCGCACGTCTGTCCTAGAAGACCAGCATCAAATTACCAGCGACGACGAACGGGATTACAAGGAGACTGTAAGACTGATAGAAGCAGACGCACACCAAAAGTGGCCCGAGTTTCTTTCCGGATATGTCGCGCCACAACAATGGATCGCCCCGCTTCATCTTGTCGGAGCTATTCGCGGTACAAGCAAATGCAGTTTTGCCTTTCGCTGGGCGTGGGCTAGCGGGACGCGAGGCAAAAGGCTGCTTGCAGTCGCCCACTGGAATGCTCTTTGTGACGAGCTAGTCTATTTTGACGCGATTACGCTGCACATGTTGCTGTATCAACGTCCATCGGGTGCACAAGACGACGCTATTTTCACGCCCCTCGTTGTCGGCAGTTACATTACCATTCTCTTTGACGACGTCTACCTCTACTACACACACCAACTCGAGTAGCTGGCTAACATTGTCCAAATGCACAAAGACACACACATCATCCTTGCCAACGGCGACCCAGCTAATAACGAGCTTGACGTTAACGTTGAGCAGTACTATGCTGAAGCCCTTCCCCAGGTTTCCCACGCCACCTTCTCCGTAGGAAACCCAAGCGCTACTCTGAAGAAAACCGTTTCCGTGTCAGGGTGCGTTACAATAACCCGGTGACTTGCCAGGACGAAGAGGCCTTTGCAGTATGCAGAAAGCACGGACTTCAACAACTAATGTGGAACTAACTGCAATTAGGAAGAGAAAAAGCTGCCTTTGTTCCTCGCATAGCGTTTACCAACAAAAGTGTGGACCATCTAAACGCCTGGGCGCAGGACGAATGGCAGATAGGAAACCGTGTGGTTGGCTGCACCTATACCCGGATGGCAGGCAAGACAAAGATAAACTAAAACATCTAGTACACCGTGCCGGAGGTCACCGTAACCCACTTCATCAACCGAGGTTGCGATGACGGGACTCAAACGATGACGCGAAACGGTGCCACCAAGCTCCGTCGTAGGCCGGTGTGTCGCAAAGGCCACGCAGTGCAGAGGCAGACCGTCGGCAACAAGTTCTACATCCACGATGCTAACATCACCCCCTCTCTCAGGGCCCGATAGCTCCGTACCACAAATACCCAGTGCCTTACCATATAGGTTATCCTATTAACCCACAACAACCCCATGCGCCTACTCCGCCTAATCATCGAGAAGTGCATCCAAGGGTACAAAATCGCCGACGACGAAGCCGACCGGCCGTATGACATTGTTATGTCCGGAGGGCGGGTTGTTACGACGGGAAAGTAGGTTTACGTCAACATCGATTGGCCCGGCAAACGATGGTTGCAGAGAGCTAGAAAAGCCCATCTACCCGGAGCCGCTAGACAAGGACTGGAGCATTGATCGCATTGATAACTCTCGCATGCACAAATAGGACAATTGCCAGTTTGCCTGCAGGCGCTGCTAGAACGCCATTGCACACCGTCCCTCGTCCCGTCGGAACGACAGACGAAAATACACAGTCAAGACAGCTGTACAAGTGCGAGAGCGGGCACTTGCGCGAGTTGAAGAAGACAGCAGCTTTGACAAAGACGACATCTACCCGCTTTAAAGCTGAGCATGGAGAAGGTACTCTTTGCAACCAAGGACAAGAGCACAGCTTCGCAGGTAAAAGGTAAGAGGTCGGCATGTACGTTTCTTGCTCTTGAGCTGTCAACCCATTGTGTATCTCGTCAACATTCATGTCACTTACAGCAACCGCCATGATTCTTACAAAGTTCTGGATATGGTTGGTTGAGCGATTAACTCCAAGTAGCTGATAGATAATATAAGTTAAGGTCCCAAGTGTTATAACGTGGCCTGAGTCATGCCAAAAAATGACGCCACCACATTACACAAACTGGTAGGACTCTGGTGAGTCGGTAGGCAGGCGTACCTTGCCAAAAGTCTCCTTTCTGAGAAACTCATAGGGTTCTGCTCGACGCTCGACTTTAACGATATCGTTTTTATCCGGAGCGTCCCTCAATTAAACGTACAGTCATCGATTAGAAACAATTGTGGTGGTTTTTTCGAACCTTTGAGTGAGTGTACAAATCAGGCCATTGAGATCATAGCCCTCACGATTAACCAGAAATACATCCGCGTCCTTTTTGCCGCGGGATCACGGCCTGCCGTTTGCCTTGTTTAGTCGTATAGAAGGGCAAATAATGACATTACAATCAAGTGGTATTTAAATGCTGTTTAAAGCAGTTTTGCATGCAAACACGATCTTGTTGTAGCGTGGCTGTAAGTTATCAAAGCTCGCTGTGCAAGCACTGTACCTGCGTTCCGCGTGTCGTTCCGATTGACTAGCACATGGTCGACACGAATCGCCCATTTTGTATGTTGAGCTGCACGTCCATGATTATTTATAAGTATGTGTTTAATACACCTACCGCCTGAGCCGTCTTTTCTATTTGCTGCGTTATGCCTTCGCTCGCGTTTTCGGTGCGTCTTCCTGACCCGTGGTCTTCATCATATAAGTTTTGGTAAAAGGCACCAACATCAATCGACGGCAGCTTCGTGTACTTGATAGACTCCCTCGCCATAATTGTTAGTGCCTTTTCCCACTGGTGGTATCAACATACCACGCTCAAATGTGGCACTCTTTGCCGAATCCTCAAAAAGTAAAACTATCATCTTCATACCTTTCCCGGCGTGTTCAGGTTGATGTACCATGCATCGTCACTCTTGTTCACCACCATCCTGTGATGTCGCATCACTAGGGAGTACAAGATAGTCACTTTTCCCATGTATTGCTGCCTGATCATTCGCGCGAGTTCTGAATTGGTAGTATGGCCTGTGATCATTTTGCAGCTCAAAGTGGAGCAGTACAAAGAAGCGGTTTTCAAATGCAGCAGCAATAGATACATTGGGCTGGGTAGCAGCGACGGTATTGCCAGCGCCAACACGTATAGCGGCAGTGTTGGCATTTTGATAGGCAGCGTTAATCCTCTCTTTTTCCGTCAGCCAGATATCCTTGAAGATGCCCCAAACATCGATATCGATATCGTGAGTCAATGCAGGTCAATTCGTTACCTTCAAGCTTCACACTGATCTTTCTGACGATGGCGCTGCCTGGGTTCTTTTTAATTGTACAGTTGGCTTCTTGTGCGGGTGAACCGCCGCTCAAATGCCAGCCTAGCAGTGTCTGTCACAATGCCATCATTGCTGGTGAGCTTTGGTAATCTGACAATAAGCTGCTGGCTTTGGTCTATTGTGCTGCGGTTTTTAGTAACAACGACTGTGCTCCGGACTCCATTTACGTAAAGTGCATGGCGGAGGAAGTGACATGGGTCGAGTGTGATTCCGCATTGAGACAAGCTATTACAGTTCACGTGTCTTTCCTTAAATATGTTCAGATTTGTCATTGTGTCGCACGAATGTTTGTTGAAATATGGCTGAAGACTCTGAAATGACTGACTTTGGCGTTGGTAAAGATGTTCTACTCGAGGAAGATGAAACTACACTGCACGCCAAAGCCAAAGAGGTAGAATTGCTAAAGATGGAAACCACTTGCTGGGCTGGCGGAGATGAGGTGCCACTTGGGCAGAAGCAAGAAGATATGCCCACAGTAAGGAACTTGGATTCTGTTAGCACACAAACACGATCCGGGTAAATTATTGCCGCCATCAATACTTTGGGAATATGAGTCTCTTCTAGCGGTAGGTCTCAAAGAGGAATGGCTATAGGTCGAAGCGCGAAGGAAGCTCGCCGCAGCTCAAGAAGAAATCCCAACCGAAACATACGGGCTGAGAGATATCGAGCTTCTCGCTGTGTCGGAATCCTAGGACACAGCACTCAAATAAGCGACGAAACAGGAACCTTACAACCTCCCGATGCGAGAGATCCTTGGTCTCAACGCGGCTCTTCAAAGGACCCGTAGCGCGCTTGTTGATAAAGTTGCGAGGCTTACAGTTCTCGATAACCACATAGGCCAAGAAATTGAAAAGTGGGCCAAATGGAAAGCGCTATGGTTTATTATAAGCACAATTGTGCTGGCAATTACATTCAGGGCAGGCGCACCGACACCACGTCCCGTAGTTCAATCTTCTCGACACCAAAACCTGACCACAGCAACGCAAAAGAATGGGTAAAAAAGCAGCTGAAGCGGCTGACTCAAATGCATCAAGATAATTTTAAATTACATTTTGGCATATATAGCTGTATAAATTAGGAAGGCATTATTAGAGGTACTAAATAGTGTAATCAAGTCTTGGACAGTCATTATGACCTACCTGGGATAAACAATTTAATATCTGTACAACGTTTCCTGAGAACAAGATGCCCTTATAAACTTTTTTTCTGAAATTGGATAAACATTTTGATAACCAAATTCTTCTGAGGACATGGTGTCCTCATAACATTCCGTCGAAAATGACCTAACATTTTAATATCTGTTCTTATAAAGTTCTCTCCAAAATGCAATGAACATTTTAATACATATACATGCTGAAAAATAGTGGTATGTGTACATGTAATCCGCCATGTTGGTCCTGGAGCTATGGAAGAGTCCATTTTGATACAGGACTGAGCGGTTATGCGAGCCGTCGCGTGCCACAGGTAATCAAACATCGTCTGCATCATCAAGTTTTCATTAAATTGTTTTAAATTTCTACTTAATGTCTGTTTATTATAGCATTTGTCTAATAAGTAGACGATGCTTATTTACCTGTGACTGCGTACAAAAAATAAACGTAAATAAAGACGACGCTTTTCATACACATTCAATACCAGAAAAATAGCATTATATCAACCTTTTACACACATAATGATTTTCACGTGATCCCCGATTAATTCAAACTTAGTTTTCTTTGACCGACCAATTGACTGCAAACACTAAAAATGTATGTGAATAAGTGCTTTGGGGTGTTGTAACCCACATGAAATCGTCGACATTTTATTTTCACGGATTAGTCTCTCCTTATGTTTTTCATTTTGTCTTTTAATAGCGAGTGAGAATACAAATGATATAGGCGCCCAGCTTTGTGTAACATAGCTGTAATGAGCATTTTATTGATTTTTTTAAGGTCGTATTTTGTTTCATTTCTTTATTAGCATTTCTTCATTTATGACTTGTCGTTGTATGCAACATTTATTAGCTATATTAGCCGTAGGCCGAGTGGTCTAAGGCGCTCGCCTTTACAGATCACACACATCTCACCTCTGTCCGCGTGAGTTCGATTCTCAGCTCGACCAACGGGGGTATGTGAGAAAGCTTTCCAGTAGCTTCCCGTGGGTCGGTGGTTCTTCCCGGGGTCTTCTCGGGTTCTTCCGCCACCAGGTATACTCTCCGCCATGTATAGCCTATCATGTGCTGAAAAATGGCGTTAAACCCCACAAACCAAACCAACCATCTATTAGCCTTAGTGCTACTCTAACATACGCAATGACCTGTTGTCCGGTATCAGTTATCCGGCTTCCATCTCTCGCAGTACGTTAGTACGTTTGTAGACACGCTTACTTAACCAATTATACACTAATTTTGATCTCACTTGGTATGTGGGTATATCGGAATAAAATCCGAACGAGTTCAGTAATTAGCCACCCTTGACTTGAGCTTGTAAACATGATAACTTGAACAAATACTAAAGGCATTTCATAAACCTGATGTATGGGTACATCTCAATGACATCTTGATTGATTATAATTATCAGCGTTGTCTGACCTTGGTTCAAGGTCAAAGATCATAACTTAGATTTGTAAACTATGATTGTATGTGAAAACATGAACTTAAACGAATATATAGGGTTTTGATCAAAGTTGACATGTGGCTATAGCTCAACTATATCTAAGACAAGTTCGATAGCTAGATCTCATGAATTTGGGTTTTAGGCCAAATTTAAACAAATTATATTTTGCATTACAGATAGCTTGTGAACTTTATTGAAGAAATAGAAATGGAAATTGACCAAATTTGTCATATCGGTACATTTCAAAGACATCTCGGATGAGCTTCATAATCAGCACTGTATGACCCTGGGTTCAACAACAAAGGTCATGATAGGTTTTAGAGCATGTAGACACGATAACTCAAAGTTATTGTAACCAACTTTAATTAAAACGTGGTATGTGGATATATTTAGACAATATCATATAGGTATTGGATAATCAGTCCCCATTGACCTTGCGTTTAAGGTCAAAGGTTACAAAATTAGATTTTCCATAGTCTAAAAACCAAACACACCAACTCAAACCAACCAACAATGGTTTCACGGTCAAACATTAAAAACTCTGATTTTTGCACTTCAGATAGACTGTGAACACAATAACTCAAACACATACAAATTGACAAAATATTGTATTTAGGTACATCTTAATCAAATCTCAGATGACTTTTATTATTCGCATTGCATGGTCTTGGGTTCAAAATTAAAGATCATGACGTTTGTTTCTGAACAGTGATTACTTGTGAACATCTTAACTTGAAGTTGAAGAGTGTTGATTGATTATCAAACTTGGCTTCATTGTTATATCTCAGACGATTTGGAGCAACAGATCCCCAGTTCCTTGAATTCAATGCCAAAGATCAAATATTGGATTTGTGCACTACAAATGACTTGTAAACACAACAACATGAACAAATAAAAATCTATTTGGACAAAAGGTGGTATATGGGTATATGTCAATCACATCTCGGATTATGTTAATAGTTAGCATTGTGTGATCTTCTGTTCAAGGTCAAGGATGATGATCCACTTTTCTTAATCTGTTGGCTTGTGAAAACTTAAACTTGAAGAAACGAGAATTAATTTCGATATCCAACTTTCCATCACCTGTAGAACGCGGCCGAGACGCTGTATGTCCCAGTATTGTTGACGATACTGTTTGCTTAAAACTGTTTCAGTATTGTGTGATATATACTACACAAACCAGTATTATCCAACTAACTACTAGTCATACCGATTGATAATACTATGAATTCCAGGATTGTCAGATCAATGGATACAGGTAAATACTAGAAAATTAACGATACTATTACACCAGTTATAAAGTATTTTTCAGTAATGCTGATTATGCCGACCAGTACTGCAAGATATGATAACGTGGGAAGACTAGTATTTTGTGAGGGATATACCTAAAATCAGTACCACGAAACAAAAACAAAACAAAATAATATTGTACCCAGTATTATACCAGTATCATCAAAAACTGATACTATTTGTTAATACTGGACAATATCAGTTGATCAGTATCGTATTAATTATCATAATTAGTATAGTATTGTTCATAATTGATAGTGGAAAACTGTTGGTTTTTACTGACAATACTGGTTGTATAACTACACCGTACCTAGATACTTGATTTAATTATTTCTTTTCAATATTTCCCTAATTCTCGAAAATATTACAAGCATAGGGATGAATTATGGTAAAATGACATACAAAATTTAAGCATCTCGATTTGTTTGTTCTCATTATACCGACGTTTTTATCGATATTCTAGACATTCGGATTGTTTTCTTTAAATGCAGACAAAAATTGCAGGTATTTTTCCCAAATATGTGTGTGGTCAGCTGATAGATTGATTGATAGATAGATAAATTAATCGAACTAAAATAAAACAATTATTTTCTAAGTTACTTGGGTTACTGTTTAGGATCTACCAGATGCATACATGGATAGACTGTAACAGAGTTGCAGAGATAGATAAATAGATGGCTAGATAGTGACTGGTAAAAAGTAAAACGTTTCAAAAAAGGTTGATTCTTATACCAATTGTTTATACAAGTATGTGTTGATTATTACCATTTAATTTGTTCTAAGTATATAGTTATCAATAAGGCGACTCATGCATACACATTGTCCAACTCATACATTAAATCCAATACGTACATATCCCACCAGTCCCCTATAATCCAATTCAAAACTTTTTTTTTACAAGAACAAAAAGAAAAACCAGATTAACTTTCTGCATAGATTGTTTACTTTAGTGAAATTTATGGAGCAGCACTAATACTAGTGAATAAACTGTATTTAAGCTGTGTCCATATACCTTCGAAAAGTTCCAATCTAAAATGCCACTATTTACTATTAAAAATTAATAGAAATTTTGCAATAGTAATGTATACCATTTCTGTCCCACCATAGATGGAAAAGATACAACAAATGTGCTCTATTCTTAACAATGAAACTTTATTAAAAATAGCAAGATATACAGTATTTACCAGTATTGTATTTGAAAACAATACTGGATTTTCCAGTATCGTCAGTTGGAAATATTTTAGCTGCTCTAAAAAATGCTGATTTGGGGGTATTGTTTGAGAATAATTTTATTTGTTAACATATTTGAAATGTACCCCTTCGAAGATGAAGACGAGCAGACATTGAATAAAAACACTGGAATCTAGTATTTTATAAGTATTGTAAAAATGACGATACTAGTTTACCAGTATTGTCGTCAAACAATACGGGATCAATACTAAACGATATAACTAATATTTGCTGGTATTGACCAGTATTTACAAAATTATATAAAATACTGGAACAAAAAAGGTAACAATACCGGAATAGTTTTGCGCAACAAGTATCGTCAATAATACTGGTACACCCAATTTCGCGGCCCCGTTATACAAGTTATTCCAAACTTGCCTTGATTGTTGCTCTCGGTGGCGTCTCAATAGTTCAATATATCTCTCTCTTTCTCTCTCTCTCTCTCTCTCTCTCTCTCTCTCTCTCTCTCTCTCTCTCTCTCTCTCTCTCTCTCTCTCTCTCTCTCTCTCTCTCTCTCTCTCACACAAACAGAGCAACGTTTGACCTTGGGTTTAAGGGCAAATGTTTTTTTTAGAAATTGTTGGTACTTGAGTAATTTTGTGAAAATGTTAACTTGATCAAAATGACCAAATTTGGCACTGGTGTGTGTCTCCACCACGTCTCAAATGCATCTGATAAGCAGTCTATTGTTACCTTGGGTTCGAGATCAATAATAATGACTCGGGTTTTATGTTAATTGACAAAATAAGATTTAATTTTTATCAAACTTGGTTCTTATTATATCTCAGCAATATCTGGAATGAGTTTGATAAGTCAGCCATCCATACCCTTCAGGTGAAGGTCAAAGGTGGTATCTCATATGAATGCACTTTACTGAGCCTGTGAATACAATTACTATTACACTAGGATCTTGACTTATCCTATAGTTGCATATTAAAAATATAGCAGACATATTTAATAGTCTGGTTTCATGTTCAGTGTTAATTACTCGGGTTTTGAGCATTATGACTTGTAAACATTATAATACAAAAAAGTATGAATGAACTTATATCAAATCTGAGTTTGGGGTTTATCCCAAAATATACTGCCAAGAAGTGCAATAAAGTCTCATGTGGCCTTGAAATCAATCATGCCATATAGGTTTGTAAACTATAATAGATTATGAGTACAATTATTCAACAAAGAGTAATCATGAAATTTAGCTATCCTTGTCAGGTGGGTAAAACTCGAGTATATCTAAGACAAATTCAATAATTTGCTACCAATTTCATAGGTTCAAGGTCAGATTTGTTTGTCCCATACTCTGCTTGTGAATGTTTATTAAAACATATAACAGTGGATTTCGACCAAACGTAGTACTTTGATATTCCGCAAGCTTATTGCCGATGATTTAAATACTCATCAGTAACAAATAATATAAGAAAGGAAGAAATGCACTTATGATTATTTTCTACATATTCTTCGCATCGAGGCGGAGCTTCGAGGGGCTCGTATTTTACGGTATAATATTATCTTTATTCCAGACTTTTTCAAAGGGATATAATTATCAAAATAGTTTCTACTTGCGTTTCTCCTGAGATAATTTCCTAAATATTTTCTTCAACTCTTTGAAAATACCAATGTTCGAGCAACATGTACTCTGTGACTCCACTGACCAATGCATAAAGTCATGTGGCTGTTAATATGAGGTCGAAATCGAATATGGACAGAAATAGACTTGATATACAGAGAGTATACTGCTATGCGAAGTAGAGAGAACAAAGAAAGAAACTTTTAAAATACAAAGTGAAAAAGCGAACATTTATGGGGTAATGAAGTATACCGGCGGCAATAAGTACGAGAGAATTGACAATTTGCTTACACCAAAGCGTTTTTAAAAAAATAATTAAAAAAACCCAATCAGCAACACAAAACAAGGGGCTCTTTTGTAATCAAACGGACTATATCAAAGTGTATTGTACTGCAATAACGTGCGTTGCAAGTCGATTCGTTCGTTATTGTCACTGATATTGTTACACATAGACGAGAGGAATCTCTCCTATAGCTAAAGTAAAAATAGTATTAATCAATTAGACGCTAAATTAAAAATTGACAATGTCTCTGTCAATGTCAACAAGTCTATACCAACTGATGAACCTAAGACTGACCGAAAATTCCTGGCAATAAAGTTTATACCAGTTTCTGAAAGATAAAACCATTCTAAGGAGTCTCATGCGTGAGAACAAAGTGCTCTCCAGTTACGGAGGTAAACAACGCCACTGCCTCCACGGACCAGTTGACCCCAGGGTCAGCCTCGCTTTGGGATGTCATTTCTGTCAAATTTGCGTTTAATGTTGTTGCGAAAAGGCGACAAGTTAAAAATACCAGTGCTAAAGCTGCTGGTCAAAGGATTAAAATTTATATACTTTCCGTAACATTTTACGAATCCTTTATATAAAAATAGGGTTAAAGCAAGAGCATTAGTTTCTGCAAGAAAGCAGCAGATTTCAACCATGGGAAGCAATTTGGTATTTGAAAAGGAACAGATTATCCGCACACTACTCATTTAAAATTACACACGGAATGAGTCGAAAAAAGCGCAAGGTTGTCAGTTAACCTGAAGATAGTCGACTCTGTTTAAAAAGCTAACATATAATAAGCAATTTTAATTCAAAGCCTCGACCTATTACCAGTGATACTGGGGAGATGAGTGATTCATTCTGGTTACTGTTCAATTCTAAGTGGTCCCTTCATTATAAGAGGTTCTGCAGCAAAGCACCTATCAGTTAAAAGTGGCCAGTAAACGCGAATGGGGATTATAAAACATTAATCTACAAATAGTCTAACAATCAGAATATGTGTATCTAATCAGGTTAATAAAAATAAAATATGCATTCAGTTATGAATGCACGGTCATTTTTTGACGAACAAAAAAGTCTTGTCGTATCTTAACCAAACTTATCAAAGGTTTGCATCTGTTTTAGGTTTCTTTTTTTTAAACATTATTAAGTGCAATATGTATTATTTATATTTAGTATTTTACATAAGGTTGAAGAGACATATAAAAAAAAACTCTTTAAGACAAGAAATATGTAAATTAATGCTGTTAGCAATAGATTTGATTTATAAACTGTTATATAAGTACAGAAATTAAAAAGATATGAAAATCCGAATGCGCTCACCTCACCCATTTCAAGGAGAGCATTATGGTATCAAGGTGCAATCGTAAGTATTGATCACAGATGCCTATACGTTGGAATCCCATAGAATTACTTCGTAATTATGGTCTATAAAAGACTAGAGCATAATTTGACTCTCTTCTAGTATCCATGTGAGACAAGTTGCGCTCACAAGATATACATCACAACAGTTTATTTATACACTAAGTCAAACAAATTTAACAAAAATGATCACATCCTGCCTGTTAAATGATATGTGCATCTTTAGTTGGTGGTAAAATTGCCGACCAAATATCAAATCAATCCTTAAATATAATGTACAGACTAGTAACGCACACAAGATATCTCAACAATTATTTTCTGCTTTAAGTCTAAAACAATGGACGCAAAAATCATCAGAGATTAACTGTAAAGCGATATATGCATCTTCATATGATAATAAGCCTACCAAATATCCAAAGAATCTGTCAAAAACTGAAAGACTAGTTGCGCACACAAGAGATTCGTGTACACAGCAGTCCATTATCCAACCACGTTGAAAAAGTGGATATAAATTGCGTACAAAATCATCATTACTTACAGACTAGTGACGCACTCGAGATATTTCAACAATTATTTGCTGCTTTAATATAAATTGTGTACAAAAATCATCCCAAGTCTCGCTATAGAACGATCATGCGCATCTTCATGTTATGGATAATAAGTGTACAAAATAGTAAACAATATGTCAAAAGCTGCAATACTACATGTAGGTACACACACACACACACACACACACCATAACCGTGCTAAGTCGAAAAGGGACATAACTCACTTGAAAGTCATCAGAAGGTCATTGTTGAATGATATGCTCATCTTTATGCGATAGGTAAATGATCTATCAAATATATAATGCTTTGTCAAAAATTCTGAGATTAGTTCAGGCTGCGTACGTAAGATTTAGTTGCACGGATGGACGCCTACTATTGCTATCTCTTCTTGTCTTTGCGGCAGGGGAATTGGGGGGACTTAATAATGTATCCACTATTAGAATTATTGTTTCTTCGGCTTGGCTGGGGGGAGAGGAGACATAACGTGTCCACCGTTAGCGTTTATTAAAGAGTACCAAAGCCATAAGGCACATGAGAACAATTTTCAGTCGTAAAAAAATAAAATAAAAAACTGTAATAAAAAGTAACACTTTCAACAATTTGGTTTTTGAATCGTAAAATGATCAGAAATTGAACGGCAATTCCAGCAAGATATCTTTGCAGACCTTTTACTATCCCATCTTTTCCCTGCGTCTTAGATTTTATAACTCCTTACTTGTTTCACAATTATTTTGTACATTCAGTGGAAAGGAAACGGATGCAATCATCAAAAATATTACATATAAAACAGGCAATGTTTGACCAAGCATTAATAATGAACTATCATTACTGGCGAAGGAATTGTAGATCAGTCTACATGATCAAGATTATTTTTATACTTGTGTTCTTTGCATATTTCTGGCGCGGCTTGGCTTTGTTTGCCTTTGTCACAACATGGTAAGCTAGAAAGGGCGCGTTGTAAACAATTGTGCCATAAATCTATGAACGGCGTTATACGTTTGTAGCAGTTTAAAATGGTCTATTACCGGTCACTTAGTTTTACATAACCTTTTATAAATGACTTTTTGTTTCCTTTCGATACACCAAATGGTTCCTACAATTCTATACATTTTTTATATGACAACTATTCTTATTGTGAATATTCGAATTTAATACTGCCCAAGTTAGGGCAGCATTCATCCAAAGGAAACAACATTATGCTCTGTATCAAATGTAAAATCTAGAGGTATTTTAATTCCTATGTCAGCTATTACTTGGGTCAACAACAGGAGTTACTGAGAAAGAAATATTCATGAACTGAAGAAAATGGCTACATTGGTTGGAATTTAAACCATACTCATGCAGTGTACTCCCATTTGAAAGAACTGTTTACTTCATTTTTTTGCACATAAGAAGTATTGGAAATTAAATCTATTTTATATATGACTATATATGCTAGAATACTAAACTCCCCTAGCTCCATCAAGTTGAATACACCAAACTGTGGTTCAAAATTTACTATAAGAGATCGACACCGTCAAGAAGAGAGACACAGGGAGACAAAGACTCAGTGGGATCAGCGGACAGATCGAGAAGGAAACAGAGAGAGAAAAACGAAGCTAAAAAATATCAGTGGTGGAATTCATGTTTTAAACATGTGAATAAAATAGATAGACTGTTAAGTACAATTCCTACCTTCCAATAATATAAATACCGGCACAAGGACGGCTAAAATCATTCTTTTTCTTCTTGTGACCTCGACTGAAATGTAGTCTGACTAGCAAACTATTTTTCTTGGTTACACGTTGTTTATCTTAGAGTAGGCACTATTCAATTAAACTTGAAGGCTTTAGTGTGACCCTGATAACTCCAAACTTTGAAAAATCAATATTATATATATTCATCAATACGTGGTTAACCAATAACCACTGTTCAGTATCAGATATATTGTCTTTTAATATTATCCATCAAAGGAGAAGAAAGATATTGTCTTTTAATATTATCCATCAAAGGAGAAGAAAGGAGAGAAAACATTGGATCCATTAGTTTAAATTTTAAATATGCCATCAACACTATCATTTTCTATAAAGCGCGATCATTATTTGCATTTGTTTTGGTTTCCTCACAGATCGATGCAAATAGATACATGCTTGTCTACTTAGCAGCGAATGTATGTGATTTGTTGATGATAAATGTAATCTCACGTTTAGAAAGCATTTGTACACAAACTTTGTTCACATATTTATCAACAATTTTTCGTTAAGCCCTTTTCAAAATTAAAGAGTTGAGTGATACATGTCATGTATAAAAGTGAAGATTAGGTATGAATTAAAAATAGATACTGCCGCAATTATTATCAGTAATGACCCATTATGTCAATTTTTTTAAGTTTATATATGTTGTAAAAAATAATTAAGCTATCAGAGAATAAGTGACCCAAGTAGGGCTAAGATTGCTCACCTGGGAAATACAGACAATAAAGCCAAATGTATTGGCAAGCAGGTAGTTTTCAAAGGTGTACACCAATTTAAGAAGTGAAATATTATATTCATATTTAGCTCTGGCATATGACTTCACTTCCAGATGGCTACCGTTCTAATCAAGTGTGTACTCTTTGCGATATCGCCAGTTTTCTCAAATATCCTAGCGAAATTCCTTGTTGTATCCGACATTTTGGATCTAGCCCATAATACAACCGTGCTTTGTATCCATTGTGTGTCACGTGTCATGGGGTTCATTACATTCCATATTAGGCATTGTTTATTGTAAAAACGTACGATTATTTGTACAACAAATAGAAAGACAAATATAACATGTATATGTAACTTGGATACCATTCTTTTTTAATGAAAGATAACTGCCTATATCTTGAAAATAAATCAGTTTGCAGGTTGGTAATAGTATATATCTAAGTATAAGAGGTTAAGTAATAAAATATTTGATCCAATTTCCTTTCTTTAGGAATTCACTATTTATTTTTTGACTAGTTCTGTACGAAACCAAAGCAGACGGTGCTACATATAAATCATCATCGGAAAGAACTTACGGTTTGCCAAAGTTTCTGATGTCAGGGCTTACAACCATTTAAAAATCAAGAAATCATACCCATGTTTAATTTTGGCATCCATCGTTTCTATTTCCATTGTTTACTACGTATGTTTAACAAGAAATTTCATAGAATTATTTGTCTCCCCTGTTTCACTGAATGATAGAGATATGTTTTCGCTTTCAAGTGACCTTGACATTACTTGAACTGCAGAGAGAATGTACTCGTGCATTTATATGAAAGGGCAGTGATTATTGACTCTGCTGTTCAAGCATGATAGCTATCCCTCCCAGGGTTTGACACTTCTGAACATACAAGAAACGTTTTACACAAAACTGACCCAAGATTCTCTAATGACCTTGACCTTTCATGGGGTGGATATCAATAGACGTATCTTTCTAATTCTACAGTTTAAGTATGATAGCTATCCCTCTCGAGGTTTGAGATTGAAGACCATACAGAAAAACTTGAAACAAAACTTCAACCAAGTTTTTCCAATGACATTGACTTTGCCTGAGGGTCAGAAGGAGGAAGTAGTGCTTGAATTTAAAAGAAAATTGCTAGTTAATTCTACATTCTAAGTATGATAGCTATTTTCTCCCGGGTTTGGGGCTTATGATCATATATAAAAACTTTAACGGAAAACTTAATCAAGATTTTCAAATGACCTGGACCTTGCCTGAGGGCAGGAGGTTCCTGGTTTTACAGTCCAAGTGCGATAACTATCCTTGCCATGGTTTGGAAGTAATCACCATACAGAAAAAACTGTAACCAAAACCTTATGGAATTTTGACGCCGCCTCCACAGCCGGAATTATTGACACTTATGTTTCATGTATACTAAAACAAGCGACACAAACAAAATAAGATAACAGGACATCTGTGTCTGCGACACCGGGTGTCCTTCCAGTCAAAACTACTAAAGAGCACTCAGATGTGCCAAAAGCAAATTAAATTAGATTTCACCCTTGTTCCTTTGAAGCATAAAGTATATTTATATATCTTTATCTATCTCTTATATATGCGCGTGTGTGTGTGTGTTGGTGTGTTGAAATTGTGTGTCTGAACTAGCAACGAGTGTAAAACTAGTATTAAGCGAATTTAAGTCCTTTGTAGATTTCGTTTCTTCACTTAAATATATAAATCGAACTCCTGACAATTGTATTGTATTTTATGACAATTTAAAAATCTGACACCAAAGTAAACTGTGAAATTTAATATCCTTAAACGATTAATTAATTGTACATGTATATATGTTTGGCCAGTATTTCCGCCCGGTGCACACATAACTCAGATCACTCAATCAGGGGCAGATCCTGCGGGATGTTTTTTTTTTTTTTTTTTTTTTTTTTTTTTTTTTTTTTTTTATATATATATTCGAGCTTTTTTTTATACTTGTAAATGAGAGGGACTCGAAAACATAGGAGAGTTTAAAGGTAAAAACAAATCTACAATTATTAATAATAAGTAGAAATTTAGATAGGATAGCTTTGGCATTTACAAAGGTCCTCTATGAAAGTACACCTCAAGATTCTCGAAAGGAACAAAGTATACGGTCTGAAAATCCTACAGCTAACGTATCCTAAAAATGGCATAACTTTTTGTTAACATTAAATGATTTGATTAAAATTATTTAGTGATTATACTACATTTTGATTTTTATAGGAAATGAATTTGTAACAAATTTGTTTTACTGTGAAGCAAATAAATCGCATCAAAATTTACTCACATTGCAAATACTTTGTATTCAAGCAAGACAAATTTATGAAAGCAAAGATGTGTGTGGCTTAGGTTTTGAAGGTATACAAAAAACAAACAAACAATATATATATATATATATATATATATATATATATATATATATATATATATATATATATATATATATAATTCAGTCGATGTATCAATGTTACATAGTGGCATGATATTTAGATACAACGTTTAATTTATCGTTCCTGTTGAATATGGTATCATTCTATTTTTCAAAGATAGGATTTGCATCGCAAAGAATGAAAGTAAAATAACTATTGAAAAGTTGTCAGTTCTCTTCTAATCGTATACTATTCATTCCTTAAGACAGTAAACATTTGTTTTCTATATCTATTTTAATTTCATCTCAATCCTCAAAAGTTGTCATTTCCTTTTCCAAGCACGTGTGTCCGCAAATTGTTTTGAGGTGATGATTTTGGTGGATGACAACTTGATTAGGATTCACGACGGACGGGCCTGCCACTGTATTACAAGGTTGCCCCGGAAGACCTGGGTAGGAACCATAATGCATCTGTGGTTAACACTGTGTTGTTGCTGTTCCTTGAACAGATACAGAACAGAAACGGATCAAGTTGCAGAGTCGATCCTCTCTCTCTCTCTCTCTCTCTCTCTCTCTCTCTCTCTCTCTCTCTCTCTCTCTCTCCAAATTAAAGATGAAATGTAATTTTTCGACATAATATATTCTGGTAGAAATGCAATGATTATTACTTAATTCTACAACTATACAAGACAAAACTTAAATTTACAATTAGCCCTCTGCTTCACAATCTTCTTATATAATTTAAGAATTATTATTATTATTATTATTATTATAGTAATACTCGATACAAGATTCAAAACTTAATAACCAATATAAATATCCATGTTAAAAAAGCATAACAAAAAGTCGGAGGGTGTTCGAAAATTATTGGGGAGGGAATTCCATAGTTTAGCTGCTGCATTCCTAAAAGATTGTTGCCCATACCTAGATGTTCTTACTTTTGGGATCTCCACAGTGTTTACATGCTGAAAAGAGTAAGAAGATTTTTTTAAACTACTAGATCATTTAAGTATGTTGGACAGTTCTTGTTTAAAATTTTTAACACTTCAAGCGCAATGGTGTTAATCCTTCGGATGTAGAGAGTTGATACATTTGCCAAATCAAAGAGTACAGAGTAAGGTTTCTTGAAATCATTGAAGACAAACCTCAGAGCTCTTTCATGGAGTTTTTCACGTTTGTTCATATTAGTGAGACTGCAGAAATGCCAGGTGAGGAGACAGTAGTTGAAGTTGGCCATGATGAAAGAGTGGTACACAGCCAGTCTTCCTTCAGTTGAAATGTATTCTCCAATTCGTTTGAGTACATTTAATTGTTTATATGCTTTTTGACAAATTTCAGTGATTTGCTGATTTAAGTTTAGCATAAAGTCCAAAGTGACTCCTAGTAGTTTTACCGAGTCTTCACAAAATATGATAGCCTCGCTGGAGGAGAAAGTCTCAAGCCGTTCGTTGGTTTTCTTTCCAAGAGCAATAGCTTCGAATTTATCAGAGTTTGCTTTCATTTCATTGTTGGTAAATCATCGAATCAAAGTATTGCACTCCGTTCCCAAAGTAGATTTCATAATATTTAAGTCGTGGTCATCGGTATTGTTGTATAGATCAGAATAATTTATTTAAAAAAGAAGATGTCATTAATAAAGATATTAAAAATTATGAGTCCGAGAATTGATTCCTGTGGTACCCCTTTATAGATATTTGTCCATCAACTACTTGAGTTTCCTATTCTGACACATTGTCTTCTATTTAAGATTTAATCTGCCTAAGTGTTGACTCCGAATCTGAAAATTCGTATGCTGCCAATTTCTGGAGCAGGAGTTTGTGTGGTAAACAGTCAGATGCTTTTAATATATCTATCAAAATAGCTGCAGCATATTTGTTGTGGTCTAGAGCTAAGCGCAAGTCTTCTAGTCTGGTCGCAGATAGCTCGTTCAAAGAGTTTAGATATAGATGGGAGAATACTGACAGGACGATAATTTTGTTTATCAAGTGGATCGTTTTTCTTACATATCGAGACCACATGGGCTTCCTTGAGTCTGGTTGGGAAAATGTTTAGGTCAAGGCTCTAGTTTATGAGTTTGGTTATAGGACCAGTCAGATGAAATAAGATCTATCCCTTTTTAATGTTCATATTTGATATGGCTTTATCTGTAAAGTCTACAGCGACATGAGATCAATCAAATTTTGTCGACATACTGAATTTCTTTTTGATAGCCTGTATGCTTGAGTGTTCATCGTATATTAGGTGGATATTGCCTATGTCTTTAGCAAAATTAATGAAGAAATCATTGAAGACCTCGGCTACGCAGGCCTGATCAGAGATAATCTCATTACTTTTCTCTAGGATAATTGAGTTCTGTGATAAAACACCTTTGTTTATCAAAAAGGACGTAACGGTTGGCCAGAAATCCTTACTTTTTGTTCCGCCTGAGCAACGTTTGAAAACGTAAACATTTATGGTTTCACGTCTTCACGTCTGAGTTTGGTCACCAAATTCCTTTGTTTTTTGTAGTTGTTCCACTTTTGGTATGTTCTAGATCTCTGGTATTTACGAAGTAGCTGAGCTTTTCAGTGTATTACTTTCCTTAGGTTGGCACTGCTAAAGGGAGCTGACTGCTTTCTTTGTCGTTTTTGTTTAAGAGGAGTGTGATCCTCAATCACATTATTGAGCAATTGCTCAATTGCTCATCGGGATTATCAAATATATAAACTACATGAAAAGGTGTAGACCGTACAATCATTAAAACGGTGGTATGTAAATTTACTGCGGGTTGTTGTTGGTACTCGTCCTTTGATCATTGTGAAAATCATATTATGGAAGTTACTAATACAAAGTGTTAAAATCTCCAGAGTTACATAGGTACTGCTTTTTATTTACAAAAATAATACCTACATGTGAGGGTTTGTCCTGGTTTTTGAAACAGGTTGGTCCAGATATTATATTTATCATGCTAAAAATATCTAAAATATCGATACAGTATTATCCACCTTCAACACAAGAGACTTTGAATGACAAATAAGCAATGTGTAATGTATACTAACCTCCAAACATGTATTCATACGTAATATACGTGCATAATGAGAAACAGATCATCATCATCGTAATCAACATCATTGATAGTAGTAACAGTAGTAGTAGTACATGTAGTAGTAGTAGAAGAAGCGGAAGAAGCTGTAGTAGATTGATGTTGTTGTTATTCTTGTTGCTGTTGTTGTCCTTTACGATAATATTGCGGTATTACTAGCCGTCGTCATCGGTGATACTTCTACAAAAGATGACATTCTCGAACAAGGTTTCGTAAGTGTAAGCACTGACTTCATAGAGGGGCATATGCTACTTAACATTCTAATTAAAAAAACAACCTGGAATTAGTTTGATTGAAATATAGACGGACAATTACATGCCAAGCATAGTCAAATATACATTAAATGCTGAACATTTAAATTTGTAACATAAACGGAGGAAGTAAAATTGCATTGAGGGTTTAATTTAAGCCACGTGTCTCGAACGCTCTTCAGTCAACCAGCCCTAACATACTAACTTATTTGACAGGGAAGAGTCCTTGTATATGAGTTACGATCTATCTAGAAAAAAATGTACACCCACATAGTATGTATAAATTAGTAAACTTTTGCATTTCAGATAAATCTGATGACAGTATCAATCTCGGAAAGTATGTTAATTAACCTTTACTATGAGGATTTACATTGCATAATCCAATTTATTATATACTCAAGTGTGAAATATAGAAACTTATTAGCGAAATAATTTTCATATTTTTTTTCATTCCTATATTTTAACATGTGAAAAATATATCCTTATTTTTTCACATGTGAAAATATAAGATTTCCCATTATGTCATGCGACGCTTGATTGTGTGTGCCTACAAAAGTTACACCTGCAGCAACACATATTGCTAAATGTTCTTTTTTTTTTAAAGATCGTCGTTTAATAAACTCTAATATAAAAAATTATAACCAATCGCACGAAACTGTTAGGTTCCACTTCACATTTTCGTAATTTGCACAAGGTTATTTGTTTGTAAAGAAAAAGCTAGCACATACATTTGACCTATGGCATTGTATGTTATTTAATGAAGAATCGATTCCTTGGCCTCGATCACGTCTTGCCAGTGAAAAGTGTTTAATACATATGTGTATAGGATAGTCATGTATATCACAGTGAACAAATGTTTCATATTTTAAATAGTAGGTATAACACGTCTGTCATGAATGTACTCTTATCCTGTTCATTTGCAACTTTTCTCGCAACTTTCGTTGTGATCGAGTCTGCGTCGGTAGCTATGCCATCTGTTTTGTGTATTTGGATTTCTTTCACACCATTTGTTGCTTGCATTGTGCATCTATTGTTACTCTGGTGTCTAGGTAGATATTGTGTAGATGAGCAGTTATTGTTCAAGGGGTTGCTTATGCTTTAAATGAATACTGTCAATTCCTCCACTATACTACGGAGGAAAATGAGATGAATACGCATACAAGATATATCTCTTTCTGGCATGCGCATAAAGAGGTGACGAATACCACGCTGACACGATAACAATTATGTACTATGGATACAAAGCACACGTACCAGAATAATTACAAAATGTATTCAGCGATTTAGCATTCAGGACTAAAACAAGGAGCACACAAAAATGCTGCAGATTGCTAAATTCGATTGTTTTACATTGTCCATGCAGCACAATGCTATTTGTACATGCACTTTTCCATACTTTTGTTGAGTATGTTCATGTTTAGTTATGCTTTCAATACATGTAGTTTGGAAGGGTTGTCCACTATTTTGATTATGTAGTCTAAGACATTTCTTCACCGTTTCAAGTATAAAATACGTAGTTTCAGGATAAATTGTCGTTTAACCGAATGTAAGCATAAATAAAATGTCAGTCGCTTTATTGTACATTTTATCTTTTCATCCCTATTAATACAGGGAATATGCATTGAAATTTAGGGATTTAAAATTACTTTTGAGTCAGTTTTCCAGTGTTGAAAGAAGGTGCAAGTTGACTCTGATGGCGATCAATCTCCAAGAAGTTGCCTCCCTTACATGACAAAGATACCGGTCTAACTTCTCATCTCAATAGTTAGGTGGCGGTGGGTTGCTGTTGTTGTTGTTGTTGTTTTGTTTTGTTGTTTTTTTTGGAGGGGGGGGGGAGGTTGTTTGTTTGTTTCTTTTTTGTTTTGTCTTTTTTTTTTTTTTTTTTTTTTGGGGGGGGGGGGGTTGGTTTTTGTTTCTTTGCTTGTTTTGGGGTGGGGTTTTTTAATACGTACATAGATTAAGAATGAAGGGAGTAATTTTATATGTTTATTTTGAACAAGACCGTCCCCCATCCTTTTTGCCAGAGAAACCCTGTCCAAAACAACACAATGCCATATCAAAGAAGGAGATATAAAAGAGATTATATTGGTCACATGAATATTATATATTCATATGTATATATATATATATATATATATATATATATATATATATATATATATATATATATATATATATATATATACACAGGGCCGGATTAAGACCTTTAGAGGCCCTAAGCACTGAAAAGATTTTGGGCTCCCACCCCCCCCGCCATATGTAATTAAAAATAAAAACAATACTAAACCGTAATTTCTCTTTCTCTCTCCCTCTCTCTCCTTTTTTTTTTTTTTTTGGTGCCCCTGCTTTGCTAGTGCCCTCAGCACGTGCTTAGTCTGCCTATTGGGTAATCCAGCATATATATAATGAGAGAGAGAGAGAGAAAGTCTTCGCAACTGTGTAAATAGAAAACTTTTTTCTAATTTCGAATAGTGTTCACTGTAGACAGCAAAAAAATTTGTTGGATCAAATTTTATTATAAACTTTTTTTCTGCCAGGTTGGGAAAAAAAAAAAAAAGGTATCGCTGAAAAATGTTTCCGAATCATAAATGTGTTTAAACAGAGTTACTGAAATTATGACTGAAAAAGTGAATCAAGATTAATGTAAGTATGAATCAATATTCCTATGGTTTATCCGGCCTAAAGTCTGCAAACGAAGTTTACACTCGTTATCCATGACAACTATCTCTAGCGTGTTACTCACACTGACCCGGTTATCAATGTTTTGATTGCTGGCTTTACTCCTGAGTGTTGACAAACGATCATTAAAAGAAGTTATTATTGGGACCTTAATATCAAGGGTAAAGGAAAAACAAAAAAGATCAAGAAATTATTAACATCGCTAATTACTTTCTGCGCTTTATTTCTCTGCTGGTTATCTTGAGTGATATGTTTTATTTTTACTATTAAGTAAAATGTGACGCTAGACTTTAATTTTTTTAAGAACAGAAGGTAAAATGTATCTCTGCTGATCCTAATCATCAGCTAGTTATATACGTGATGTGGATACAGAAAATCGGTTTTAAAGTAACTAAAATATTACTGATCTGGATACATAATATTCGCTTAAGAAACTATCCAGATAAAGGATGCTAATAGTACAACCAGCTACAGTGTAATTCCATGGTTTGTTGATATTATGATAAAGAATCTATCTATATATCTATCTATCTATCTATCTATCTATCTATCTATGATTCCGGAAGGTCAACACTTGCACTGCAGTTACTACAAACACAACTTAAAAACAAATGGAACCACAAGTTGTTATAGATGAAAATTTTCTTCTCATTTAAAACACCAAATATAAAACTTAAAAACAAATGGGAAAAGAGATGTGTTTCGAATTGCCATTCTAAGACCATGCCCTCATGCGGAACATTTCACATTCTCTCAGCTCATAAAAAGAAAACAACAGATCATCCCCAAAACATTACGCTTATGAAAATACACAATTTTTCATGTTTTGATTGCGCATATTATTAAGGTTAAGGGATTGGTGGGGTTGAAAAGTTCTGATTTTAGTTAGTGGTCTACTGATTGCTCATGTTATAACAGTAAAGATATTAATGAGGTAACTAAGTTCTGATATTAGTCAGTGGTCTACTAATTACTGATAATGGTAAAGGGATTGGTGGGGCTGAAAAGTTTTGATATTAGTCGGTGGTCTACTTAATCATGAAGACAAATAAACTAAGATATATGTAAAATCTCTTATGCGTCTATAGTATTCGCTTACCCACACGTCTGTTTGTAACCCCCCCCCCCCCCCACACACACACACACACACCGATTTTAAAAACGAAAAGCATACAGGATATACAAAATGCACTTAAATCATATCATTCATCAGTTTAGAATTTCTAACCTGATTGTCACCAGGGGGTCCATAACACTGTCATCTTCTGCGCGTTTCAAACCAAACGGGGGTTTCTTTACTAACACGGCGCCATATTTGTGTGGGCGAGTCTATTTTTTTCAGACAACAGATGTGTTGTAGTTCCCCGTCGTCGATAAGCTCTGAATAATTTCTTAAATTTACGTAACTTTAGGAGTTTCATCATAAGAGGTCCTGTATGTAAGAGTTCCGCCATTTTCTTTCGTTCAATTTTTTTTTTTTTTTATAGAAATATTAAAACTAAACGTTGCAAAGACGACAGCTTTTACTGAAAATGGACTGTTCTAGAAACCGGAAAAGGACAGTGAGCAGTCTGTATAGTTGTTTACAACGACAGCTTCTGTTTTCTTTGAAACTCGAACAAGATGACAATGTTAGGGGCCACCTGGTGACAATCAGGTTAGAAATTATAAATTGATCAATGAAATTACTACTTTTAGTGCATTTTTTATATATCCTTGATGCTTATCGTTTTTAAAATCGGTACAAACAACCGGGAGGGTAAACGAATACTATAGAATACACATTATTTGTCGACCTACAAAGGGACTGACAGACAGACAGACAGTGAAGACTTAGGAGCAAAAAATGTGACGATCTAGACCATGCCCTGCAGTCACCAAACCGTCTGAGCACATAAATTCAACTGCGAATCAAGAGTCCCGAAGAGATGTTTCGCACACTAACCTATTTTCATTCTCATTCAAGTTATTACACATGAACATTTTAGAATTTCAGTTTAAATTTTGTTGTTTGAGACCGGGACAAACTCGAATATTACGACACAAATGAAACGATTTACCAGTTTTCATCTTACTCAGATTGAGTATTATTCACAATTGCTAAGAAAATATACGTTTATGAAAGAAAACTATATATTCTACAATTACATATTTCCTTACCTTGGGGTAACTCAAATAACGACAGAAAGGTAAATAAGACCATTCCTTCTCTCATGTATATAACGTTTTGTGTTATATTACACCCCCTCTGTTATCCTAATTACCAACTGTTTAATCCCAATAACGTTTGAAAAATCAATAAAATTTATCAGCGAATTACTAGCTCCTAGTTTCGCAACTTGGCAACAATATGTGCGTTATAGCAATGTCTCATTATAATATGCATTAAGTGTGTGTGTGTGTGTGTGTGTGTGTGTGTGTGTGATTTAAATAATTCGTTCACTGCTTGGAACTCGAAACACGAAGATACGAAGATTTTGCTTTAATTAGTTTGTAAATATGTATGTAGGTTAGTCAGTGTCTATTATTTGCAAAGGTATATTTTTTATATTATTAACTTACCCGAGATGCAACTACACCACACACATGTGGGCAATTGGTACACAACACATGAGGCCTTTGTTATCTTGATACTGTCGCTTCAAGGAAGTGCGACATAATTTTGCATATGACATTTTCTAAAAAGTTAAAGATCCAGTTAAAATTGGGTAGGACTACAACACTGAAAAATATTGCTAACTTGGCCAACATAAATGTTAAATCCAAGTGTAATGGCAAGAGTTTAGATATTACGGTTTGACAAATTGTTAAATCTTTCTATTGAAGCCCAAGGTCGGGGGGGGGGGTGGAAGGGGAAGGCAGGGGGAGGGGGCGATGAACCACTAAAAAACTGCAATTCATTCTGCTTCTAGTACATCTGGTCAAATCTGTGATGAATGAGGATTATTAGTACCATAATAATCCAGTTGTGGAAATAGCCCAGGTGGTCCGAATAGATTGCGGTTTCTTGTTAGTATTAAATAATTTAATTAAAATTATGTAGTGATTGTTAACATTACATATGATTTGTTATAGGCAATGAAGTTGCTAAACATTCGTGTTCTGTGAAGTAAATAAATCGCACCAATTTACGCACATTGCAAATACTTTGTATTCAAGCAATTTATAAAAGCAAAGATGTGTGTCACTTAGGTTTCGTGGGTATGAAAAAAAATTCTGTCGATTTATCAATGTTGCATAGTGGTGCGATATTTAGACAAAAAGTTTAAGTTATCGTTCCTGTCGAATATGGTATCATTTTGTTTTCAAAGATAGGATTTGCATCACAAACAACGAATGAAAGTAAAATGACTATTGGAAGAGTATCAGTTCTCTGCTAATTGGTATATTATTTATTCCTAGTAAATAAAAAAAAATTCCATATCTATTTAATTTTCATCTGAATCCTCAAACGTTGTCATTTCCCTTCCAAGCACGTGTGTCCGCAAATTATTTTGAGGTAATGATTGTGGTGGATGAAACTTGACAAGGATTCATGACGGACGGGCCTGCCACTGTATATCCTGGTGGGCCCGGGGGACCTGGGTAGGCACCGTAAGGCATCTGTGTTGTTCCTTGAACTGATACAGAAACGGATCAAGTTGCAGAGTCGATCATTATTTTTCTCTCTCTCTCTCTCTCTCTCTCTCTCTCTCTCTCTCTCTCTCTCTCTCTCTCTCTCTCTCTCTCCAAAGAGAAGTAGAAATTTATAATCATCCCTCTGCTTCTCTATCTCTTTGAATAACTTAAATAATTGTTAGTATTATTATTATTGTCATTATCATTATCATTATCATTATCATTATTATTAATTACAGTAATACTCGATACAAGATTCAAAGCTTAATAACCGATATAAAAATTCATGTTAGAAAAGCATAAAACAATTTAATAAAACAATTTATATCACAATTATTCCATCAGGAGCAAGTTGTTTGCCTCTGAAATGTAGTTACAAATTTTCGGCTTTTTCATGAAGAAAAAAAAAACATTTGTGTTGACACTCTGCTATGTGCCATTTATAATACCTACAAGTCTATTTATGTACACACTTACCCACAACGGTTTTTGTGCCATGTGCCATTTATAATATCTACAAGTCTATTTATGTACACACTTACCCACAACGGTTTGTGGGGCATTACTGGGATGGATGACAACTCCTCTACTTCTGTTATGAGACTTCACACAACAGATGATCACTCCAATCACTATACCAATTAAAATCACACTTCCAATTACAGGTCCAGCGATGACGCCAACGTCGCTGCAAACGAAAATGTGACAAAATAAACCGGTGCTTTCACGTGCCTCCGAAATTCGAGATCGTAAACGAACAAACGTCATGATCAATGTCAATTGTCATTTGTGCTTCAAGCCTTATTTTAGTGTGGACATTACGACGATATTTACCTTTTGCCTCAATATTGTTTTATCGGACATTCTGAATTTATGAGGGACATCATATCATCATCATCATTATCAGTATTGTCTTCGTCGTCATTATCGTCATGTCTTTGCGTTGCTGGTTAAGCAATTTTTATGTCAACAGTCAATGTTAATTGCAATAATGTGACGTCTTTTGTATTTACATAAGAAATGTCATCGGAAAAGGAAATTTGGCATACAGAAATAAATTAATGAATAAAACTCAAATTTGTGAATGAACATCAACAAGACACCGTTCGTTTTAAACATACTCTTTGATGTTCGTGGATGGGGTGCGGGTGGGGGTCTTTTGTAAAAAGACGTATTTTACTCGAGAAATCTTGGTCGGAACATGCTCTCAGTTTCGACTGCCAAACACACGCTAGAACAGAGCTGCGCGTGTTTTCCGCAACTGAGACTCAGTTTTACATCAGCAACTGCGCCTCCTTGGCACTTTCCTGATCTGACTTTATCTTTTAAATTTCATTACATGTTAAATACTCTGCAAACTTCTAAACAATATGTGGGGAAATTTCCTGTCCCAATCAGAATAGTTTACAAAATCAATTTATATACGTAATATCCTCTCGCATTTTTTAAAAGTTTTTTAAAATAATTATATTTATTATGGGGATTTGGTGAGTAGGGGTTGGGGGGTCAGGCGGGGGTGGGTGGGTGAGGAGGATATGGAAACAGTAAAATAAAGGACCAATTGTCAAAATCGATTTATAATAAACGCGACAATAGTATGGTCCAAAAATAAAGTTCTAACATGCCCGTCTAATAGTCAGAAAAAGAAGAAAATGGAATTTCAGAATGTGTGGAACTCACTAAACCTGACTTCGGTTCTAAATATGCCTGAAAACAAACTAACAAACACACACACGCACACACACACACACACACACACACACACACACACACAGGTTCCAGAAAGAGGATGGCACTACATAAAAAAACAGGATCGGACTTGCCAATGTACGAATTGCCTTTGACAGCGTGCCCGCAAAGACAAATAATGTTTCCAGCGCAACTGGATTCTAGCTAAGGCTGCGATGTTTACCAAAATTTCTAAACGTGTACACGATTTACAATTTAAAAAAACGATGCCGTTTAATGAAAACGATTTGAAACTCAACCTTTTCCCCTATCTACCTGTTACGCTTACTCAATAGCTGACTACTATTATAAAGTTCATGCCGTTTCTCGCTCGACTAGTGATTGTTTCATTGCAGTACGTATTTTACCACTTATTATGACATAATTGAAGTATTTAAGATTTCTCTTTGTTGAATATATCTGAAAATTTTAGTAAACAATCCTTGGATCCTCGTGATATTGTTTCATACTATTACATACATATTCATCATGAAACAAATAGATAATTTAGCGGGACGTTCTGTGTGGACATGCGCATGGGATTTTTTTTTTTTTTTTTGTAGGATCTACAATAACTAAGAATCTGTACGGTGGCTTAAAAACTTGAAACGGTGTTTCTTTAAAACAAAATATTACTATGCAATGCTTCTGTCAAGAAACATGTTTTTCAAAGTTAAATAATGTAGTTTAAATAAAACTCAGGCCTCATATATATTTTACTGGCAACTGCAACATGTCTGGTTTTAAACGAGCGAAAAAGAAAATACAACCTTTGACTGAAACGGTGGATAAATATGTTCACAGTTTGTACATTCGCCGGAAGTTCTGTTATTCACGCCCATAACCACATTTGTAGCATCTCGGGTCTTTCCCTTAAACTCATATGGACAGTATCGATTCAGAGCGCAACCACGTCGTAATTATGTGAGTTTAGCAGTTCCAGTATTGGTGATTACTGTATTAGTTATTTTCTAGATGAATGGGGGGGGGGGAGTGTAAACACGATCTTTCATCATATCGATTAGAAAAGCTTACTTATACGAACAGCAGACGTTGTCATAACTGTCATACTTGTCACCACAACATCCGTGATCACACCATCGTGTTGGTCTATACAAAGAGGTGTAGTAAGAGTAGGAGTACGGACAGTACTCTCCAGCTTCAACACAAGAGACTGTGAATGAAAAATAAGCAATGTGTAATGTATACAAACCTCCAAACATGTATTCCTATGTAATATACGTGCATAATTAGAAACAGATCATCATCATCATAATCAGCATCATTGACAATAGTAATAGTAGTAGTGGTAGCAATAGTACATGTAGTGGTGAAAGAAGAAGAAGAAGCAGCTATAGTAGTAGTAGTAGTTATTGTTGTTCTAGAAGTGCTGTTGTTGTTATTGCTATAGTTGTCCTTTACGATATTATTGCGGTAATAATAGCCGTCCTCATCGGTGACACTTCTAGAAAAGATGACATTCTCGAGCAACTATTTTTGTATGTGTAAGCACCGACTTTATGCTACTTAACATTCTAGGAATTAGTTTGGTTGAAATTTTGACCGACAATGTACATGGCAAGCATAGTCAAATATAAATTAAATGCTCAAATGTTTAAATTTGTAACATAAACGGAAGATATAAAATTGCATTGAGGGTCTAATTTAAGCCAAGTGTCTCAAACGCACTTCAGATAGTCAACCAGCCCTAATGGACTAACTAATTTGACAGGGACGAGCCCTTGTATATGAGTTACGTGGAGATTTATCTAGAAAATATTTACACCCACATAGTATGTATAAATTAGTAAACTTTTGCATTTCAGATAAATCTGATGACAGTATAAATTTCGGAAAGTATGTTAATTAACCTTTACTATGAGGATTTACATTGCATAATCCAACATAATGTAAAACTCATAAAACTTCCATAACCCAAAGATGAGAATCAGTTCAATACTTGGCATCAGTCCAACGACTCGCTCAGTCGGGGCGTATAAAGCTCCTCTGGCCTGCGACCCTCAAAAATCGAAGATTGCATTTCTAAGTGTAGTATAAATATAATGAGAATTAATATTGTTCTCTCTCTCTCTCTCTCTCTCTCTCTCTCTCATTATTATAACACGTATTTATCATCCTTTGATTTATTAGTTTTAAACTCATAAAAGAGTATTTTGCTTTTAACATGTTGATGTACATTCTGAAACTAATTCGCAAAACCACCTTTACCTATCATACATTGTCCATGCAGCACAATGCTATTTGTACATGCGCTTTTCCATACTTTTGTTGAGTATGTTCCTGTTATGCATTCAGTGCATGTAGTTTGTAAGGGTTGTCTACAATTTTGATTACATAGTCTAAATTATTGCTTCACCGTTTCAAGTATAAAATACTTAGTCTCAGAATAAAGTGTCGTAGTGTAATTTGAATCGGTTGGCGATCAAGTTGCCTCTACCGTTTCTTAATTTTTTTTTTTTTTTTATAAGTACAGAGATTAAGAAATGAAGGGGGTCATTTTAAAAAATATATCTTCAACAATACCCTCCCTCATACTTTTTATCAAATACATCCTGTCCCAAACAACCTGTGTCCATATCAAAGAAGGAGACATAACAGAGATCATATCGGGTACATGAAAATTATATATATATATATATATATATATATATATATATATATATATATATATATATATATATATATATATATATATATATATACATAAGGAGAGAGAGAGACACACACAGACAGATAAACAGACAGACAGACATAGGTTCAGGACGTTATTTAGGGAATTCGTCTTCGCAACAGTGAACATAGAAAAATTGAATTATGTCTAATTTAGAATAGTGTTCGCTTTAGTAGCTATAAAAGTCGTTGCAAAAAATTTTCTAATTTTTTATTCTTTTTTTCTGCTAGACTGTACAAATAAAAAGAGTTATCGCTGACAAACGTTTCTCAATTGTAAATGTGTTTAAACAGAATTACTGATATTATGACTGAAAAAGTGAATCAAGATGAACGTAGTATGAATCAGTATTCTTATAGTTTATCCGGCCCGAGGTTTGTTGTGAACGTGTTGACACTCGTTATCCATGACAACTATCTATATCGTGTTACTCATTCTGACCCGGTTATCAATGTTTTGATTGCTTGTTTTCCTCATGAGTGTTGAGAAACGATAATGAAATAGAGGATATATTCTTTTCCTGCGTAAATACCAGATATATTTCATTGTGTGGTACACTCGTTAAAATATATCCCTTTTTGTACAAAAAGATCAACTATATCCGGTATTTACGCTAGAAAAGAAAATTTTCTTTTTATTATATACCAAACATCCTCCTGAATCGAAGCTTAGAAGTTTATATTAATTCTTCAGTACACCACCTCCACTCCCTTTTGCGTAAACTCACCTCACTTTCAATGGCTGATCATATCTGCGACTTAAGAGAGTGGTAGGATTGGGATGAGCTAATTACTTAAAGAAAATTACATTTTTGACATTCTGTGCATATTTGTACTCTTGCTGACCACAAACAAGTCCGATTCAGCAATGCAGCACAGCTGGTTCATCATTATTGTCAAGGTAGGGAGGATCGAGTCAGATTTCTTCAGCAAAAACTAATTTCCATGTCTGAAAGGTAATGCAGTTTCCATTTATTTGTTCTAGATCAATAAATGCTCGTATTTCTTGCTACAGGTATAACTTTTGTAGGCACACACAATCAAGCGTCGAATGGCATAATGGGAAATCTTGTATTTTCACACATGAAAATATAAGGATATATTTTTAACATGTGAAAATATAGGAATGAAAAAAATATGAAAATTATTTCACCAATAAGTTTCTATATTTCACACTTAAGTATATAATAAAAGAAATTATTATTGGAACGTTAATATCGAGAGTAAAGGAAAAACATAGGAGATCAAGAAATTATTAACATCGCTCATTATTTTATGTGCTTTATCAGTAGTATAGGGTGGGTAACTGTGTAACTAGTGGCACTCTGGGTATCTACGGGTATTTAACAGAGAGGGTGGCAGTCTGGGTATCTACGGGAATTTAACAGAGAGGATGGCACTCTGGGTATCTACGGGAATTTAACATGGCGGGTGGCACTCTGGGTATTTAACATAGAGGGTGGCACTCTGGGTATCTACGGGAATTTAGCATTTGGGGGTAATTGGGGTACCAACGGAAATATGACAGTAGGCAATCATTGGAAAATTAATCTGTTCTTGAAAAATGGGTGGCCCTGAAAAGGGCCGTTGGTTTTTTTTTTGGTTTAACATTGACATTTTCTGGAGGGTCTTCTTTTTCTTCGGAGACTTCTACGGACTTCCGGACCGTACATCAAGACCCTCTTCAGGCAGCCTTGTCTTTCTATATAGATGCGACGTTTCCATATGGGGGTCTCTGTGATTTTAGTAATGGCCCATGAGGCTTTGACATACATGGGGAATGCTGGATCAAACAGCATTCCCGAGATGATAGTCGATGATTCCACACTTGTCCACATTTTGTTTTTTCTTCTTCGGGAGTGGTCTTGGAGAAAACCGGTGAAGCTTTATGAGACAAGCGGTGGTATATATACTCTACGATCGGATTGAAATGAATCGAAATGAACTACCAATCCAAGCGCGCGTTACAAGCGGGACGGTTTTTCTTCCAATGGGAAGAGAGTGGGGGTGTGACGTCATTTGGGGTATAAAGGCATCACAGCGTTCGTAGGGATTTTACTTTTTGGACAGCCCAAATGGAGACTACCAAGACAACTATGTATTGGGGTGAGCCTACAACGACTAATGCTGCTTTGTTAAACTTCCAACCGGAAGAGGTTAATTTAGATTTTCTGTCTCAAGAATTTGAGCCTGAAACGACTACGACTGTTGCTGCTATATCAGCCTCTTTGCTGCCTGTCATGGACGATTTCAAAAAGAGGCAACAAGAACAACTGGAAATATTTTTACAGCGACAGAGAGAAGCGGAAGAAGTGTTTCTTCAACAAGAAGAGGAGAGAAGAAAACGAGAAGAAGAAATAAGACAGTTATAAGAGGAGAAGAGTGAAGCACCGCAAGAAGAGAGTCAGGAAGATAAAACGGTGAGTCTTCTCCAAGAGATTTTATCCGAGTTAAAATGTTTGACAAACCTATATAAGTATTCTTTAACTCAGCCGAAGAGAAAAAGACCATCACGGGCCAAACATTCCAAACCCATCACCACTACTAGTGAGATGCTACCACCACCACCACCACCACCACTACCAGTCACTACTACTACCACCAAAGCAGCAGCAGCAGCAGGAGGAATTGGACTGGGTCGTGGAAAAGGATTACGACAATTGAAGCTCATCATGTCCAGTCCATAAGTTTGTTTAACAAACAAAACAAACACCCTACGGCCCTTTTCAGGGCCAGCCAGATCTCTAGAAAAGAAATCAAATTGCCAAAAAATCAAGTAAAACTTTACAAAATCCCCATTCCTTGTTTTTTTTTGTGTAAGAGTGAGTGCGTGCGTGCGTGTATTCCTATTCTAAATAACAAAATAACACAAAAACACTTACTTTTTTTCCATTCTGGTCTATTCTCATTTTTTTTTTACAAAATAATTCACCATGAACATCACATAACACTCCAAAAAAAGTTCATTGTTCACTGTCTGTCTCTCTTGTTCTTCTTGAATTTCTTCACAGGAATCAAGGGTTCTTCTTCTTCATTCTCATTGTCTTCCATCCATCTAACTTTCTTCTTGCTTTTCTTGACGATATGTTCTTCTTCTTCTTCTAGGTTTGAAGATCCTTCGGCTTTCTCCCTCTCTGGTAGATTTTCTTCTTCTTGTTCTTTCTGAGGACACTCCGAAGACCAATGTCCTTTTCCTTTACAATGATAACAGGTATCTTTCCCTTTATCTCTGTTTTGGTTTTGACGTTGTGGACATTCTGGAGCCCAATGTCCTTTCTCTTGGCAGATATAACAAGTATCTTGACTTTTATCTCGAGAGGTAGAGGAGGAGGAGTAGTCCTTACTCTTACTGGTATACTTTTCAAGGACTGTCTGTAAAATTCTGATAGCCACAGACGTCTGTTGTGCTAAATCTCTAGCCATAAGGGTAAGCTTTTCTGACTTCTTCTCTTCCATCTTTACAGTTTGAAAGTTCAATCACAAAGACTGATTCTGAGGGTAAGAAGGTCTCTCTATATATAGTCTCCTGTGTGAAACTCCATCAGATCTGAATCAGACTTAAAGATGAAAAGATCACGCCAAATCCATGAGAAAACAGAAGAAGAAGAAACGAAGAGGCCACGGCGACGAAGACATTCCGTGCCGCCTGAAACACCGCTGGCTGAACTGCTAGAAGTCCATGCTAGCGACTTCGAAGAAGAGATGAGTGAGCCTGAAACCCAAAAAACCCAACCCAAAGAATCCACTACCACCACCAGAACCACTGACCAAAAAAGACATACTATCGTGGCTCCTGAAAATTAATATCGCATTCGAGAGACGCAAAAAATAACCTCTCGAAAATTTAAAACCACAGCCTACACTCACACGGTTCACTTTAAAGACTTCAAGTCCGAAGTACCTCCCGAGAAAGCGGCGGGGTTCATTAGCGATTTGTGGGGTTCTGTGTTACAGAACTTGAAACGACAACAGAGCCAAAGAAGACGATCAATTGAGACTGTCTATTCATCACGACAATTTGAAGTCCCCTGTTTGGATCGAGTTCAGCACCCCGGCAGAATTAACACCAGACAAAGTCATGTCCAAAATCGAATACGTTCAACAATCTAACGACAAGTTTACCATCAATGATGGAAAGGCCACACTTTACATGACTCACGTTGCTCCTCCTCGAGGAAGTGGACGAAGTAGGAAAGCGTTACTGGTGGACGATCTTCGCACTACCAAATTCAGTGTCGTCCAAATTGACAATACCCAAGACCAGATGTGCTTGGCTCGAGCCATCGTAGTGGGGCGAACGTATGCCGACAAGAACGAGAGTAAAGAATGGAAAAGAGCCTGGAATAACATTCGACGATCTAACAAATGTAACAAACAACGAAAAGAAGCAGAACTCCTGTTGCAACAAGCAGGCATCCCTAAAGAGACCGTGTGTGGTATTTCTCAAATGCAACAACTTCAAGACGTCTTGGCTCCTCACTACACTTTGAAAGTACACCCTCAAGAAGTGCGCGGAGATATGCTGTTTCGAGGCCCAAATTTCCCCGAAGGAAAATACATTCACGTGTATTACCACCAAGAACATTTTGATGCCATCACCACTATCACAGGATTTCTGGGACACTCTTACTACTGCTAGAAATGCGACCAATGATTTAATAATCGGGAGCGACACATTCATTGCGGTCAGAGATGTCGGGGCTGTTTAGCGGACAAACCATGCCTTCCTGAACAACACTATGTCCATTGTGAGACGTGTCGACGCACTTTTGTCAGTCCCTCTTGTTACCAACAGCATCGCAAGACACAAGGACATCAACAAAAATGTGCTTGCGACTTATTGAAATTGTGCTCCACGTGTGGACAACTGATTCGCACTAACAACCCCAAGGCACACGTTTGTGCCGGCAAGAAAAGATGCCGCATTTGTCAGCAGATGGTGAACTTTGATCATCAATGTTTTTTTCAAAAGTACGACAAGACAGAGAAGAAAGAATTAAAGAAGAACAAGAACCAAGTGGATTTCATCTTTTTTGATTTTGAATGCATGCAAGAAACAGGCATTCACATTCCCAATTTTTGCGTGGCTCATCGGGCTTGTGAGAAGTGCATTCAAGAAACGATCCATTTTCACTGTCCTCATTGTAGTCGGATTCCTGGAGGACGTGAAAAAATCTTTCGTGGGACCAACACTCTGTTCGAGTTTGCTGAATGGATTTTAGACCCTACCGACGACAGTTGGAGTGAAGAGGACATTCAACGTTACGGAGACTGTCATCGCTATGCGACCGTCATAGCTCACAATTTCTCGGGATACGATGGACAGTTTTTGTTAAGATATTATTCGCAACAAGGTACCGAACGCCCTCAAGTCAGCATGAACGGAAGCAAGCTCATCTACATGAAAGTGTGTCAAGTCAAATTCAAAGATTCCATGAGTTATTTAGTCATGCCTTTGAGTCGAATGCCAAAAACATTTGGCATGACAGAAATGGCTAAAGGCTATTTTCCTCACTTCTTCAACACGGAAGCTAATCAACATGCCGTCCTACCTCATTTGCCTGACCTCCATTATTACGACCCCGACGGAATGCGCTCCGAACAGCGAGAAGCCTTTCACGCTTGGTACCGCGCTCACCAGTCCGATCCATTTGACTTTCAAGAGGAAATGCTCAAGTACTGTCGATCCGATGTGGACATTTTACGGCGTTGCTGTGGAAAGTTTCGACAGTTATTTCTAGATCACGGAGACGTCGATCCTTTGAAAGATGCGTGCACCCTACCCAAAGCCTGTTCCTTAGTGTACACCCAAAATTTCATGCCCGAGTACGAACTAGCCATCATCGACTCCAACACGTCTCTCTTTGCCTGTCGTCAATATTCGGCCAAAGCTTTGCGTTGGCTCCATTACTTGTGTCAAAAAGAAGACAAATGGATACAACATGCCAGAAACGGAGGAGGAGAAAAGAAGATTGGATCTTATTCCGTGGATGGATTTGATTTAGAAAACCCGCACACGGTGTACGAGTTTCAGGGTTGCTTGTTTCACGGATGCCCTACCTGTTTTCCTAAACGAGACCTGAAAAGTCCTTATTCAGACTCTACCATGGAACAGTTGTACGAACAGACTTACCAACGACGACTCCACTTAGAAAGTCAAGGATATCAAGTGGTTGAAATGTGGGAGCACGAGTACGATCGACGATTGAAAACCGATCCTGAATTTAAGAGCATCACCGAAAGTTACGACGTGGCCGACATCGAACCTTTGGATCCACGCCACAGTTTGTTTGGAGGACGAACCAATGCCACTCGCTTGCTGTACGACGTAGACGAATCCAAAGGAGAAGAAATCAAATACATCGACGTGTGTTCTATGTACCCTTGGGTGTGCAAATATGCTCGTTTTCCAACCGGACACCCAGAAATCTTGACAGAACACATCGACGTGGAACACATTCGTCAATACGAAGGATTGATCAAATGTAAAGTCTTACCCCCGACAAACTTGTACCATCCCATCTTACCTCACCATTGCCAAGGAAAACTGATGTTTCCTTTATGCCGTACGTGTGCCGAAACATGTAACCAAGATCACCCCTGTCACCACACGGAGGAAGAACGCTCTTTGACAGGAACGTGGGTCAGTGCCGAATTGTTTCGAGCTCTGGATCGTGGATACCGTTTGTTGAAAGTGTACGAAATCTGGCACTTTCCAACCAACGCACAATATCAAAAGGACGACGCCACTAATCATCCAGGCATTTTCTCGGGGTACGTCAACCAATTTTTAAAACTGAAACAAGAAGCCAGCGGCTATCCCTCGTGGTGTCAGACTCCCGAAGACCAAGTTCGATTCAAAGAAGAGTACCGTGACGTCGAAGGCATCACTTTGGAAGACGTGGAAAAGAACGAAGGAAAAAGATCGTTTGCCAAAGTCATGCTCAATTGCTTGTGGGGAAAAATGGCCCAACGACCCATCTTAACCAAGACGGAAAACTTGACAGATCCCTATAAGTACTTTCAACTGGTGGACAACAAAAGTGTACTAGTCAAACACGTCGAAATCGTCCGTGATGATTTGATCTTAGTCAATTTCGAAAAAGAACCCAAGTTTGTAAAACCTGACAAGTTTAGCAACGTAGTCATTGCCGCCTACGTGACAGCCCATGCTCGTTTGAAGTTGTACGACGAAGCTTTAGAAGTCTTGGGAGATCGTGTCCTGTACTTTGACACCGACAGTTGTATGTACATCCATCGCCCCGGTTGCCCACACCCTACCATCCAAGGAGATCGTTTAGGAGCCTGGACAGACGAGCACCCTCAAGACACCATTCTGAGTTTTGCCAGCGGTGGCCCTAAAAATTACGGCTACCGATACCGAGACCCGCAAGGACAACTTCACACCCAATGTAAAGTCAAAGGATTGACCCTAAACTATCGAACCAGCCAAGTAGTCAATTTGGAGGTTTTGAAAAATGCTTTGCTGTCTGGACAAGTGGAAGACTTTCGAGTGCAAACGTTAGAACCGCACAAGATCGTACGGTTACCTAATCATCAAATCGTCACTCGTCCTTTACAAAAAGTGTACCAAATCGTGTACCAGAAACGAGTGAGACTTCCAGACCACACCACTTTGCCTTACGGACACGCCGATCTTCAGTATATAAAAGGGACCACTTCCAAGCCAAACCATTCATTGCAAATACAGACGTCAACCTAGAAAGAAGAAAAAAAGATGAGAGATTTTGTCATCCTCCCACCAAAGATGAATAAGAATACTCATGCCACCCACCCACCAAGGGAGAAATCTAGTGTGAACTCCAAGTGCCATCATGACTTGGAGTGCGATGCAGTGCCATGCGAGGAGACGGATTCCGTACGCTTTGGCATCAGCGATTCACACGAGGAGACGGATGCCGTACGCTTGGACATCACCGATGCAGCACCTCACCGTCCCTTTTACGATGCAGGACGACCTTTACTCTTTATTAATCGCACACATGATTGTCATACCTACAGGAGTAAAGAATTGACGATACCTGTGGCTTTGCCTGGTTATTCCAAGTTTGAAAAGCGACTCAAGACGTTCCAAGACAAGTGGCCTAAATATCTACTACAATCAACTACTGCCAAAGCTTTAGCCAGATCGGGATTTATCTACTTGGGAGAAGGAGATAAAGTTCAGTGTTTCAGTTGCGGTGTGAGACTTCACGAATGGGAGCCTACCGACTCAGCTTACATTGAACATGCCAGATGGTCTCCGCACTGTCAGTTCTTACCTTTAGTGGCCTTAGAAGAGTACGGGTACGATGAGCCAGATGCCAAGAAGAAGTAACAACATGTCGGATGATACTTTACAATGGTACATTCGTGGTTTACCTTTGGAGTTGCGAGTACACATTTACCAGTATTTTGTCAAACCTAGTTTAGAAGACCGCATTCGTGATTTGCCTTTGAAGTTGCGAGAACGCATTTACGGAGAGTTTGTCCAGATCCAAGTGAAACGCAAACTCAAAGTCATTCCTCCATCTGTAAACTATGCTTACTTCCAAAGTATGAGAAGACTGAATCTGGGAAGATTATATCGCATACACCTTGGAGAAGACTATCACAAAAGATACCAACCTTGGGAACCTGGATATAAAAACCCACCACCAAAGATACCCACATTGGCAATCTCACCCTATAAAGTCTCACCATGTCAGGACTGTGGTCTTCACTCGTGAAACGTATTCCGTGAAAGAAAGTCAACGTTCGTGTTCAGACCTTAGAGGATTATAAAGACTTGATACAAGAACTGTTTCCATTAAATTTTGGACGCTATGCGGTGTGTGTCTTAGTGACTGTCTTTCTTGGATTTCGTTTTCCAGGACATTCGTTGTGGAGTATTGTTGAGGATCAGTGTTTGTCTTGGATTATTTTGGAGGACCCGTGGTTGTTTTGGACTATTTTGATGAACCATCAAAAAAAAAAAACAACATGACCATTCATGCTTTATCTGTACACGAAAGACAAATTGTACTCAAAGTGTTGAAAGTGGTGATGAAGACAAGTGGGGTACCTCCGTGTGAAGAAGACATTAGTCAAACTTGATCTACCCTTCATACCTTTCAAGAAGTGTGTATTGCTAGTAAGTTACACCAACAACTTTACAATTGGAAAGATGTACGTGACTGGAGAAAAATTGGTTTCAATGTTTGGCTACAAGAAGTGGCCCAATTTGCCAAAGATCTGGCCCGTCAGTAAGTGTCCAAAAGTGAAATGGGAACCTAAGTCACACAAAAAAATGACCTTAGAAACAATCCTGGAAGAAGAACCTGACACAGCAGAGAAAGACCACACCGTCGTCGTCGTCCAAATACAACCCCCTGAGGAACACACCCCCTCCTTACCGTCAGAGACATTTCATTCTTCCAAAACAAAGACAAACAGAAGATTGCCACCACCAGTGCCTGTGCCTTCCATTCCTAGGACACCAGAATGTTGTACATTGACTTGTTTGTACAGAACTTTAATTCTTTTAGTGGTAGCCTTAATCTTGTACCTGACCATTTTTGCCGTTTGCATTTTTGTCCTTCATGACTTGTAAAAAAATATGTTTTTGTTGTGTTGGTTGTTTTTACCAAAAAAAAAATAAACGTGTATGAAACGTATAAAATGTCTTTTGTCTTCTTCTCAAAAATCTTCCTACCTCAGTCATGGCTACATCTTCTTCCTCTGCCTCTTCTACTTCCTCTGTGGTCAAAGTGATTGACGAAACGTTAGATCGTCAAAGTTGGGACGCTTTGTATCTGCGCCATCCTTTTAATATGTTGATTGCTGGACCTAGTGGTTCAGGTAAAACCGAATTTATCAAACGTTTGATCGAACACAAATCTCATTTGTTTGATCGTCCACCTCAACGCATCGTGTGGTGTTACAAAGAGTGGCAACCGTCTTACACCTTACTTCGTGAAAGTCAAGGAGAAGCCATTTCGTTTGTAGAAGGCATCCCTCGCGAAGACGATGGGATCGTGTCTGACGTGAGTCAAACACATCTGGTCATCTTCGACGACATGTTAGGAGAAGACGAAGAAGAAATTAAACTTTGGTTTACACGAAAAGGACACCATCGAAATGCCAGCATCATTTACATTACTCAAAATTTATTTAAACAAAGTAAAGCCCATCGTACCATCAGTCTCAATGCTCATTACGTGGTGTTATTTAAAAGCCCCAGAGACAAATCTCAAGTGCAAGTGTTAGCCAAACAGTTAGGCACTCCTTGGTTGAATTATGCGTACGACGATGCCACTCAAACACCTCATGCGTATTTACTCATTGACTTAAAACCGACCACTCCCGACTATTTGAGATTTCGTGCCCAATTGTTTCACCATTGGTGCCAAGAAGGAGGTCCTGTCATTTACACGTCCCCTTCAGCCACACTCTGAAAAAAAAACTATAAAAACATCCACTACGTCATTTCTGTCTCATAGTCTTCGAGATGACTTCCTTTCAATCTCATCCTCCGGCTAAATTGATTCGTGCCTTGTATAGCATCAGTCGCGAAAAAAATGCACAAGTCCGTGCTCATTTGTTAGAAGCTAGTCTTAAAGAAGTGTTACGATGGTTTACTTTGACGGCACGTCAATTACTGCAAGGCATCATTCACATCCCTCATCAAACTCAACGTTTTTTTCAAAAACATAAAGGGGCGTTGTCACAACTAGCCGATCCTAGAATCGATCCACGGACTAAAAAACAAATCATTTTAACCCCTGGAGGGAGCGGTTCTTTAGGAGGGGTCATGATTCGTTCCCTTTTGAAATGGGATCCTAATGCCCAAGCCAAAAAACCCAAAACACAGAAGAAAAAAAAAGAAAATCCCTAAGAAGAAAGCCACAAAAAAAAGAAAAGCCCTAAAAAGAAGAAAGCCCCCAAGAAAAAGAAAAGTTCTGCCAAGAAGAAGAAAACACCCACTGCAAGGAGCCGCAAGAGAGGTACTGCTGCCAGGACGCAAACGTACACCCGCAAGACACCACCACAACAGACCTCAGTGACGAGGTCTCCTTCTCCTTTTGCGTCCACTTCTTCGTCTTCTTCACCACCCTTCAGGATGATGCCTGCCAAACCAGACTTAAGATCCGTGTTTCCTAATTTGATGCAAAAATGGAAACCCATTTCGAAAGTCACAACTTCGGGACTCTCGGCATAGGCTGATCTAGCCATGGCAGCGGCCGCGAACAAATTACCTTCCCGTAAAACCAAAGTCCAAGAGAGAACCGGCGTGTTACAAAGTTTAGTGGATTTATCCAAAGAAGAATTGAGACG
This sequence comes from Margaritifera margaritifera, assembly GCA_029931535.1. Taxonomy (NCBI): domain Eukaryota; kingdom Metazoa; phylum Mollusca; class Bivalvia; order Unionida; family Margaritiferidae; genus Margaritifera; species Margaritifera margaritifera. The sequence continues at coordinate 74,544 of JAQPZY010001312.1, read as the reverse complement.
ATTTAGTCCATTGAAAACACCTCAACGTCGAGTGAGGCCTGTCATGAAGATGGTACGTTGTGCAGACAATCAGTGGAGACGTGTTCCAGTATAAAATAGAAGGGTGACCTGCCAGAGACTTCAGACTTACTCCTCACCTCTAAGATGACCCCCAAACGTGCACAGCACCACCACCAAAAGAAGAAAAGCAAAAAAGGATTTCCACCTCGTCTGGCGAAACATTGGGACATCTTGTCTGTCCTGACCAAATCCAATCCTCCCATGCGAAAACAACTCATTCAAACAGCCCCCAAAGAAATCATCGATACCGTGTGTGAATGTTGTTTGAACGTTTTGAAAGGAACGGTACCTTTGTCCAAGATACAGAAACAAAAATTAGGTAAACATCGGAACGTTCTTCGCCAAATGGTGAAAAAGAAAATACCTCTCCAACAAAAGAAAAAAATGTTGGTGCAACGAGGAGGATTTCTACCTATGCTGTTAGAACCGTTGTTAAAAATAGCGGGTCCTTTGTTAGGAACGATTGCTGGACCACTTTTAAGAGGTGTCATGCGATAACAAAAAGAAGATAAAAAGGACACCCTTCTCTGGAAAGACCACACATTTTTGTACCTTTGGATGAAATGGAAGGACGAAAACTGACTTTAGTACCTTACAAACGATGGATGGAATTTCATCGTTGGAACGAACAACGGATACCTCATTTACCACCCAATCCTAATCTCAACGAGATGTCACAGTTACAACAAGAATTACAAACGCTGATGGAGTGAAGCGATTTGTCAGAAACAGAAAAATCGCAACGGTACGGTCAACTCTTACAACGTCTGCAACTCTTTCACCAAAAAGCTGTAGACGAAACAGCTCCACCCACTCTGAGAGATTTCAAAACCCTGATGAAAAGCGAACCTAGAGTTACCACCACCACTAAAACAGACACCGCCACGGGGATGCGAGAAGAAGACGAACCCCGAGAAGTGTTTCAAACTCCGTCTGCTGGCATACCTAGTCAAATTACAGCTTCCTTGTTGACACCCTCTCCTACCCCTCATCGAGAAGCCATGAAAGCTTGGGTTAAAAAGAAGATGTCCACTCCTTCTTCAGCAGAAGAAAAAAAAAGAAAGGCAGCAAGACTGAAGTGAAAAAAGACACCACCAAGAAGAAACCTACCATCATCACCCCTTCTTCACTACCCACTCCTGTGGCTCGTCGAACGCGTCAAGCCGCTTCGTCCAAACCTCACGACACTCAAAGTAGTAGTAGCATCGAACAGTGATTAACTTATTGAGGAATCATGGAGAAACTTTTAGCTACCATTTACTACAATCCTGGCCATGATGCTGGTTACGGAGGAGTTCAAAAATTATATCGGGCTGCCAAAAGTAAATTGAAAAGTGTACGTTTGCCAGAAGTACGACGATGGTTACAAGAACAATCGACGTACACGTTACACAAACCCATTCGACGTAAATTTTCTAGAAGTCCAACCCAAGTGGAAGGCATCGATCATCAATGGCAAGCCGATTTAGCCGACGTCTCTCATTTGGCAACCTACAATCGTGGTCACAAATATTTGTTTTGTGTCATCGACGTGCTTTCCAAATTTGCTTGGGTCGTGCCTTTGACATCTAAAAGCAGTACCGAATTGGTACTTGCCTTAAAATTGGTCTTGAAACAAAGTGGTCGTCACCCTTTATGATGGCAAACTGACAAAGGCACCGAATTTCTAAACCAAGCTTTTCAAAAAGAATTGAAACAAAGACAGATTCATTTTTTTACCACCGAAAATCCTGAAACCAAAGCCAGTATCGTGGAACGTTTTCAAAGAACTTTGAAAGAACGCATGGGGAAATATTTTACACATCAACATACTCTCAAGTACATCGACGTGTTACCCTGTTTGGTCAAAGCGTACAATCAATCGTACCATCGAAGCATCGGATGTGCCCCCGAAGAGGTCAGCCCTGAAAATGAAGTGACCGTGTTTGATCGATTGCTTGGTACACCCCAGAGGAGACCACCTCAGAAGAAAACCTTGCTGGAGTTGAAGACGGGAGATTGGGTTCGCATCGGAAAAACCTAACGCACTTTTGACAAAGGTTATTTACCCAACTGGACCACCGAATTGTTTCGTGTCACTACACCCGTGCGTGGACGCCATCCTCCCGTCTATAAATTGGAAGACATGCACGGTGAAGTGCTCAAAGGAACATTTTACTTGCCTGAGTTACAACGAGTGACCAAAAAAGAAGACGCCTTGTACGACATCGAAAGCATTCTCGAACAAAGAACACGCAAAGTAGGCAAACGTCGAATAGAAGAAGTCAAAGTACGTTGGAAAGGATATCCTCCTAGTTTTGATTCTTGGATTGCTGCTTCCCAAGTCGTCGACTATAAAAAGAAAAAGAAGTAACCTAACATGCCATTCAACACAACCACGACCTCGACTCCTTCGCAGAGTTCTTCTCTTCAAGAATTACAAAAACAACCGCTCTGGGTGTGGTGCTGTGAACGTGTGCCTAAAAATCAAATCGTCTTTTTCTGCCAAATTTTTGTAGTGTATTGTGTCATCGGAGCAGCCATTGCCAATTTGAGTTTGCAACAAGGGGACAAACAATTGTGGACCATTTTACTCAGCAGTTGCATCGGTTATCTTTTACCCAGTCCCTCTTTGAAATTTACGACGACGGACAACAGTCACCACAACGGGAGTACGACCAACGGCAGTCCACCTTCTTCCAGTCACCACAGTAGTCCTCTTTTGGAACCCTTTGAACATCCTTTGAACTCGAGTGACTCCTCGGAGAACAAAACCACTTTGGACCTACTATGAATGACCAATTTTATTTAACTTTACCCAGTGACAGTTCCATGGATGTGTTTCCCAACAACGTCTTATGTTGTTTCACGGCCAAATTACCTCAGGCCATCCAATTGGATCACGAAGCTCATTGGGAAGTGGCTTTGGTAAAAATCATTCATCCTACACAAATCATGAACATCGACGAAGGTCAAAACACTTTCGTCGTGGAAATCTTGAACGCAAAAATGCAAGATGAGTTGGAAAAAATGATCCTATACTTTACGAGTCAAAAAAAAGGGTAGTAGATCCTAAATCTCCTGTCTTGTCGAGGTATACCATGAGAATTCCTAAGGGGTATTATTTTAGTGCTGAACATTTGGTGGAGACGATTGCAACCAAGTTCACAGCCCAATTTGGCCCAGCCTTAACCAGTGCCCATAAATGGGTACGAATCGCTTACCATGCTGTGTCACGCCGTTTCATCTTGCAATTTTTCAAAGAGAAGGGGGAACTCATTGGCAAGAAAGACAAAGGCTTACCCGTGGAGGAGAAAACACCCTTAACCATCACTTTTTCTCCTGGATTGTATGCTATTTTGGGTGGAAATACATTGTATCCTCTTCGAAAAATCAAAAGCAACTTAGAATTCGGAGATGCTTTTAAAACCCCTATCGAATTGAACGAAGGTTTAAATTTAATGTTTGTGTACTCCGATGTTGTGGAGTACAACGTGGTGGGACACACAGCTGTGCCCTTACTGAGAGTCCTTCCTTTCAAAGTGGATTCTGCTGCTGGTGCGTACGAAGAAGGTGGAAACACGTTTCACGTTCACCGTGAATTTGTACACCCTCATTATCTTCCAGTCAGTAAATCGTATTTTGACAGTGTCAACATTAGTATAAAAGGAGATTTGGGACAAAGTGTGCCATTCATTGACAAAGGAAAAGTCACGGTGAAACTACATTTTCGAAAAAGGTTCTCTAACGCATTGTAAAACAAATGTATCCAGTGTACCGAGGAGTGGCTTGACAACGAGAACATGGTTTAGGAGATATGTTAAGATCGGCTTTTCGGACGGTAGCCCCTATTTTGAAACCGATGGTGACTCGAGGATTCCATGCCTTAAAAGATGCCGCTTTGACGCAAGGAAAAGAATTTTTGCAAAATGTCCTCATCGACAAACAAAATCCCAAAGAAGCCTTTATGAGAGCAGGCAAAAATGTGTTGATGAACACTGGCAAAGATCTTTTAGGTCTCCGAGTGAGTCCTATAAATTCGCTTCACGCTTCTGGCCCTGGCATTACTTCTTCCTCCACTTCACAGCAAGGACAAGGTAGAAAGAGACGACGTCGAAATCCCTTCAGAGTTCATAAAACACACGGTGGTGTTCCAAAAAAGAATAAGAAAAGAAGAACCGTCAGAGAATTAGACGTGTTTGATTACTAAGCCTTTTTGAAAATGATGCACCGAGATTCTTGCGAATGTACCAAGTCAGAACTGGATATGTTTACCATGCCTCCCACCATGATGACGATGCAAGAATCCCAATGGGTAGAATTTCATCCTGTATCGTCTTTGTCGGATTCAGCTCCTATCGAATTTGAAATCAAAGGACAAACCGAAGATTACATCGATCTGAATAACAGTTACTTGTACCTGAAACTTCAAGTGAAGAAAACGGCGGACAACACCCTTCCTGGGGACGGTGACCGAGTGGCACCCGTCAATAATTTCATGCATTCCTTGTTCAGCGGAATAGATTTGTACTTGAATAACAAACTGGTCAGCAGCAGTTTGGATACTTACCCTTACCGTGCTTATTTGGAAAATCTCTTGACGTACGGAAAAGAAGTCAAGAACACTCATCTGGATGCTTCGGTGGTCTGGAAACCTGACACCTCGGAAAAGTTCAACCACACAGACCTGCCAGTAGCGGCGAAGTCTACTGAGGATGGCAATAATGGTACTAAAGATATAATTCCAGCAGTCCTACACAATGTGGGATTTAACGACCGTCGAAAGAAAATCAGACGCAGTTTAGAACTGATGGATCGTTTGCATTTGGACATGTGTTTGCAAGACAAGTATTTGTTAAACGGAGTAGATGTACTCCTGAGATTGAATCGCAGTAGGGCCGCTTTCCATTTGATGGCCGAAAACAACGAGTGGAAAACCATCATCCAAGAAGCCAAACTTTACGTGCGCCTTCTGGAAGTCTTACCAAAAATAGCCAACGACATCAGTCAAACGTTGAGCAGAACCACTGCCAAGTATCCTGTGCGACAAGTGGAAGTGAAAACCTTTACCATTGCCGCTGGACTCCGATCCAAAGTCGAAGATCACGTCTTCCAAGGACAGCTCCCCAAACGTTTGCTGATTGGCATCGTCAGTAATGCAGCCCTCAACGGAGTCCACAATCAGAATCCGTTCGAGTTTAAACACTACAACGTCTCCAAGATAGAAGTCAGTCGAGATGGCAAGACCTTGTGTACCATACCTTTTGAACCTAAGTTTACCGAGAAAAATTACTTGCGATCTTACCTGAGCCTGTTTGAAGCCACAGGACAGTTAGGTACCAACACCAGCCACGGCATTTCGTACGACGATTATGCAGGAGGGTATGCGTTGTGGGGATTTGATTTCACTCCGGACCAAGGCAGCGACGAAGGACATTTCCACCCTATAAAATCAGGTCCACTTCGTGTGGAACTTCAGTTTAAAGATCCTCTGCCCGAGACAGTGAACGTCGTCTTGTTTGCAGAATTTGATAACACTCTAGAATCAACAGTTTGAGAGAAGTGATTCTAGACTATTAGAAGAAAAAAAAGATGCAACACGTAGAAGAAGAACCTATGGAGATAGATAATGATAAGGGATTTTGTGAAGTTCAGCAGTCATAAACTACCACGGATGATGATAACGAAGTCATTCATTCAGAACCTAAAGAAGAAGAAGAAGAGAACAATACTGTTCCAAAGTTTGTTGGATTTATTTCTCGATGGCCTGAACAAGAAAAACATTTAGTCTCCTGTTATGCTAAGGAATTGACTGAAAGAATTAACAGCTTGACCCGAGAACATTGTCATGGATGTCAAATTGATCATCCCAGTCAGAAACAACACGACCAATGTTTGATGATGACAGGCGAAGAAAAATTGGACGAATATTTGGAAGAGGCCTGGTCTCAGATCTCGGAAGAAAAGGTGTTGAGACAATGGTATAAAGACTTGCAGAATTCTTTTTCACCTCCACTCACTCCTCTGGAGATCCATCGCATCTTAGCTCTCGTTCAACAGAGTACAGAAACTATCCGCCGTGAGAATTCGTGGAATTACTTAACAAAACCATTCAAATTTAAAGTCAAGTGTGAATTGATGACTTATCATTTCCTGTGAAGAAAAAATGGATACCAGGTAACTTCATTACCTGTTGACTCGCAGTTCCTACACTTCTTCTTGGAATCCTGTGGTGTGTGCTAAAGATGAACTACCTCATCGCAAACCTAAAGACGTTCATGCCTATGTCATCAATACCGACGACAGTCATCAACCAGGAACCCATTGGGTAGCTGTGTACTTTCCCAACGATCACAATGGTGGTGTGGAATTTTTTTATTCTTATGGACTACCTCCTTTGGAAGACGACATCATCGACTTTATGAGAAGAAATGCCATCTCTACTCGATTCAATAATGCCCGATTACAAGGATCGGATTCAATGGTGTGTGGACAATGTTGTGTACATTTTCTTCATCAACGCAGTCTCGTTTATTCCTTAGAACATTTAGTGACTTGTTTTGATAGAGACTATGCTCGAAACGATGCTAAAGTAGAACGATGGTTTTGTGAACGTTATGGTTATCTCTTGTCTTTAGCTTAGAAACGTAGTGTGCATCAGAATGATGTAGATGTAGAAAAGTGGAAGTTTAGTTTACCTTCCCAACGTTGTCAACCTTGTAAATACGTTCCTGTTTAATATCTTGTTGGTTGTTAGTTTGCATTTTTATGTTAGAGAAGCTTCTTCTTGTTCATTAAAAAATGTTGATTTTTTTAAAAATGGTGTTGTGTGGTTTATTGAATTTGAAAAAAAAAATTTATGTTCTATCTATCTCTTTCTATCGATCTGAAGTCACCACCTCTATCCATTTTCTCACTCTCGATCTTAACCCCATGTTTTCCATCGCGTCTGCGCTTCGAGCATATAAAGCGGTGCGTTGGCCAGTGTAGTCACTCTCGTTGACTCGTCAAGATCTCAACAACAACACTTCAAGAAGATGGCAGGCAAGATTAGTAAACTGAACGAAGCTATGGTGAACATGCAGAGGGTGAAGCATCATTTGATGGAGACCAACCCTGAGAGAAAGACAATGATCTTCCTACAAATGGCTCATGATCTGGTGGAAGAAGTCATGAGGGAAGAAATCATTAGGGACAGAACGGAATGGGAGGAGAGACAAAGACTGCAGCAGCAGCAACAGCAAAGACAACAACAACAACAACTCTTGCAGTCCATGAAACTACCCGACGGAGAAGTCAGCTGTAAGATAGACTGCGATGAGTTTGCTTTCTCTTTTACCAGAAAGAGAGCTTGTCTTAAAGCCGTGAGACCCGTGGCTAAACGTGGCCGCCCTGCTGCAGCTGCCGCTGCTACCGCAACTAGAAGTTAAACAACATAACTTCTTAACCCCAACGGTCCTTTTCAGGGCCACCCATTAATCAAGAAAAGATTAATTTTCATATCATTGCCATATATATATATGTGTTTGTGTGTTTGTGTTTTTACCCACTCCACAAAACAAAAAATCCCTTTCCCCAAAAAAATAATGCTTGTATAGAGAGTGTGTGTTTGTGTTTGATAAAAAAAAATATAAAATATAAAATAAGGATAGTGTGGTGTTTGTTTGATAAAAATAAAATAAAAAATAAAAAAAAGGATTGTGTGGTGTGTGTTTGATTAAAAAAAAAAAACTTTATCAACAAAAGGGTGGTGTGTTTGTATGTGTTTTTTTTATCAAAAGTAGTTTCTTTTAGGTCCGCGCACTAGGTTTGTGTTTTTGGGGTAAGGGGTGATGGAGTGCAAAATCCGCGAAGTCTAGAATGACGTCATAGGGATGACGTCAGACGCGGGGTAGTGTGAGTAATTTTTTTTTTTGGAAAGGGATGTTTTCCTTAACGTCCGCGCTTCTAGTATATTAAAACAACACCTTCCCCGATAGAGCTACCCCGTTTGTTCAACAGAATGAATACCATCGAAATTATTCGGCAAATTAGAGTTCATCTCGAGGTGGCGTGACACCTCCTCCAAGACCTGGAGAAGAAGGAGAAGGAGGAGAGGGAGAAGAAGGAGCCCATCAGACCCCACTCGATGATGGAGGAGGAGAAGGAGGAGGAAAATTGGGAGTCTGAAGTGACCCATCCTCCATTTGTTTTGAAAATCACCAAGCGCTGCATGAGTGCAGCCACATGGAGGGGAAGCTGCCCCGCTTGTCGGGCAAAGCCAGGGAGGTGCCCGCACCTCTAGATGAACTCTAAAAAACCAAACGGCCCTTTTCAGGGCCATCCATTAATCAAGAAAAGATTAATTTTCATATCATTGCCATATATATAGGTGTTTGTATGTGTGTGTGTTTATATAGAGTGTGTTTGTTTTTTTCCCCACTCCAAAACAAAATTAGTCACATTCCCTGGTATGTGTTTGTATAGAGTGTGTTTGATAAAAAAAAAAAAAGGATGGTGTGGTGTGTGTTTGATTAAAAAAAAAAAATTAAAAAAGGATGGTAAAGTTTATCACAAATAATTTCTTTTAGGTCCGCGCACTAGGTCTGTGTTTTTCTTTTTTTTTTTTTTTGTGTTTGATAAAAAAATTATGTTTTGGAAAAAAGGGATGTTTTCCTTCACGTCCGCGCTTCTAGCATATAAAGCGGCGCCTTCCACAGTTGCGCCATTAATAAACACAGGGAACACCCCGTTATTTATAGTGAACATGTATGATCCAGGTGGGGATCAATACACTGAAATTGAAACCTTTAAATCAATTATTGCAAATCTAGGGGACAACATCATAATATGTGGGGATTTCAACGCCCACAGTGAACAATGGGGAGGAGACAAATTGGATCGGAGGGGTGCAATTATTGAAAATTGGATCTCGACCTCCAATTTGGTTATCCTAAATGATGGAAACGGCACAAGAATCAACCCGACAAAAGGGAAGATATCAGCCATTGATCTTACCATATGCACACCCAGGATTGCGGAAACTACCGACTGGGAGGTAGATCAATCAGGGACCCTAGGGAGTGACCACTTCCCAATAGTGACCACCCTTCACACCAAAATTCACAAAAACATCAAGACTAGCACTCCCAAATGGAGATATGACAAGGCGGACTGTGAGTCGTTCCGTTCTCTCTGCGAAGAGATTACATACGCTCGGCTACATAGTGAGGACATAGACACTTTTTATCAAAATATAATAGATGCACTGTCATCAGCGGCCGAGCGGTGTATGCCGAAGACAGGGGGAGGGGCCGGCAAACAGTCCGTACCATGGTGGAACAATGAATGTAAGCAAGCTATAAAGGAGAAAAAGAAAGTCCTAAATAGGTTTAGGGATACCAAAAACTCCATTGACTTTCTTGCTTACAAAGAAGAAGAACAACACGCCAAAAACACAATTAAACAAGCAAAGCAACAATCATGGAAGGCATTCTGCTCATCGTTAAATTACAAAACAGATTCAAAACAAGTTTGGGATAAGATCAAAAAACTTAGGGGAAAAGGAGTAAGAACGTCCCCAAAACTTGCAGGGCTTACCACCGACTCTGAAAAAGCTGAAAAATTAGCCCAACACTTTGCCAGTATGAGCAGTAACGCTAACCACTCCGTAAACTTCCAAAAACACCGCAAAATGGTAGAGGAAAAACACCCCCACTTGTTCATGGATAAGGGAGACAAATGAAACCCCCTAAACATGGAATTCAATATAAGTGAATGGAAAAAGGCAATAAATAGGAAAAATAAATCCACAGCACCCGGGGAAGACACACTAGGATATGACATTTACAAAAATCTCCCTGAAAAAACGGCCTTGATGGTTTTATGCATGCTGAATACCTCATGGAGGACGGGAAAAATACCAAAAAAATGGAAACACTCCATAGTTGTCGCAATCCCGAAACCCGGAAAGAGCCCGGCAGACATAAACTCATACAGGCCTATATCCCTAACAAACAGTCTCTGCAAAATCATGGAGACCATGATAAACAATAGGGTTAAATACCACCTAGAAAGCAAAGGGATGCTATCCCACAACCAAAGCGGCTTCCGTAATAAACGATCCACATTGGACCAGATAATGCGATTAGAATCCAGCATTAGACTCGCATTCAATGCCAGAAGAAAAAGGGATCGTAACCTAATCGCGATCTTCTTAAATCTAGAGAAGGCTTACGACCTAATGTGGACCAAAGGGTTGATAGCAAAACTTAACCATTACGGAATATCAGGCCGAACTCACAAGTGGATAGCGGAGTTTCTTACAGGTCGAAGCATCCAAATCAGGGTCGACAACAAATACTCAGAATGCCACAATTTAGAAAATGGCACCCCCCCAGGGAAGCGTTCTGAGTCCGACCCTCTTTAATTTAATGATAAATGACCTTGAGAAATCAATCGATCCATCCTGTCTGGACCTGTCTCAGTTTGCCGACGACAGCGGGATCTGGAAAGGGGGAAACCCCGACAGCGAAGCAGTTGTCGGGAAGCTCCAGATGGGTCTGGACAGGATCGGTCGATGGGCTGATAGGTGGGGTTTTAAAATGTCCCCCGGGAAAACAGTAGGCGTCATGTTTTCCCCAAAAACTAAATTCCCTCAAAAAACCCCAATATTATATCTAAATGGGGCCCAGATCAAATTCGAAAAATATGCAAGATTCCTAGGCATGCTCTTTGACTAGCATCTGACCTGGGGAAAACATATTGAAGATCTAGGGAGACGATGCGGACTGGACCTAAACCTCCTCCGGAACCTTAAAGGCTCCGATTGGGTGACGGACCCCGCAACACTCCTCACCCTCTACAGATCCTTAATTAGGTCCAAACTAGACTACGGATGTCAAGCGTACATCTCGGCTAGCCAAAATAATCTAAAAAAAATTAGATGCGATCCAACAGAAAGCTCTAACTATTTACACTGGAGCTCTCCGAAACATTTCCGGGGAAGAGCTCAATGTCCTAACAGGAGAACCTCCACTCAATCTGAGACGGGAGGAACTCCTACTGAGATATAGTGTCAGGATCTCTGTCCACCCAGATACGCATCTTACCCAAAAAGCCCTCAAAAAATGCGATAAACCATTCCGACACAAAATATTAAAAAGCCTACCAGGAGGAAAAAGAACTCAAGTATTAAAGAAAGAATTAGACCTGCACAATCTCCAGGCGGAAATTATTAAATACCCTGACAGCGCCCCCTGGACAAATAAACCCCCCGTAGTAAATCTTAACGCTTTATCATATGGAAACAAAAACGAACAACCAAATGAAATGAGGACGAAAATCATGGAAGAAATAGGGAACAAATATGAAGGGTACACCGCCATATATACAGACGGCTCAAAAACCTCAGACCCAGAACGCACTGCAGCCGCAGTGGTTATCCCTGGGGAGGGCTTCACGCTGGGGGGCGAGACTTCCTGATCTCTGCTCTATCTATACAACGGAATTCTGGGCTATAAAACAAGCCATTGAGTGGGCCCTAGAAACAAAACAATCAAAAGCAGTTATCATCAGCGACTCCCTTAGCGTGCTGCGCTCCCTGGAATCGGGTAATTCCACCAGTAGGGAGAACATTCTCCGAGAAGTCAGCTTTAAACTAAAAATTTTGATCAAAAACACCAGACAGTGGAATTCATGTGGGTACCATCTCATATTAACATCCCTGGAAATGAGAGGGCCGATAGGGAAGCAAAAAACAAACTAAATGAGGCCGCAATCCAAACTCTGGACTATAGCGTCCATGAGATTTATAGTACCATCAGGAAAAAAATTAATCTAAAATGGCAGTCGGAATGGGACAAATCCAACAAAGGGCGCAAACTCTACGAACTGCATAAGAAACTTAACAGAAATATTGAACAACCAATCCTGGCAAATCCGCACGATTACAAAATCATAAATAGAATAAAAGCGGATAAAACACTTCTAGCAAATAGCTTTGGAAAATACGTGTCGGGATTAAACACAGCAGGAATTAACTGCCCACACTGCCCCACACCTGAAACCTTGGAACATGTTTTTAACATCTGCTATAAATACAACAACGAAAGGAAAAAAATTCCAAGAAAATCAAACCAAGCTAAAATCCCCAACTACATATCCGGATTTCCTCAAAGAAGGCAATGAAAACACGAAATCCGTATACACCAATATAGTGGGGTACATCTCAGAAATAGGAAAAAGGGGAAAAATATAATTACACAAAAAAACAAAAAAAACAAACGCCCAATATATAATAAAAGGATCGAATAGGGAAGTATTCAAGGAATAATAATACTTAATGATGAAACCACAAGTCTAAGGCGAGAGAGGAGGAGCCCTACCCAGGGAGGAAGGGATTGGTCTGCCGGGCCCACTAGGGGTTCCAGGTCCGCCGCAAAGGCGAGCCAATCCAGGCCCCCCGGGGATGGAGAACCCCCACTCCTATGGATAGGACTTGGGGTCTAGTCAATCACTAAAATCATATTAATAGTAATTAATTTTAATATTAATAATCATAATCAGAACAAAAAACTCTTTAAAATATCCTAGTAGATAACAAAACACTAGCTGGATGAAGGCGAAGGACAAATTCCCTCTTAAAGGGAGTACCTTTAAGGAGTTGGACCCTTCATCCCTGAAAAGTGTAAAATAAAACAGTAGAAATAAATAAAATACCTTTAGGCAATAATAATATATAGACATTTACCATGATTTTAACAAAAATCGGGGGATATAAATTAAAGACAACATTAACAGACCTAGCACCGGAAAAAATCCTTATGTTTTTTTTTTTTTTTCCTTTTTTTTTTTTTTTTTTTCTCTCTCTCTCTCTACTTTAACAAAATATATACCATCACGACATCGATCCCCTACTAAACAATTAACCTTAACCTCTGACGTACGGATTGGGCTCTGGTCTGATGCGAGATTTTCGGTCACGCTTTTAAACAGGTGCTATGTATCATACTAGCATTCACCTGGGCGGAATCCCTGCGTATCCTCAAGGTGGTGAGTGATCGTAGGATTTTCTGCTACCCAAAGCACTGGTGCCTGGAAACATACGGGCATGCCAGGACTGAATCCTTGCTAGTGCCGGAAGACTAGTCCTGAGATAGTCAGTCTCTTTCTCTCTCTCTCTCTCTAACCCTTTTTTTTTTTTTTTTTTATACCGCCAAAATTTTTAACCTCCATTTTTTTTTCTTTTTTTTTTTCTCACCTACAATAGAATGAAAACTACATTCTTTCAACCCTAAACTATCAAAACAATAAGGTGATCATAATCCCTGATCATCAGGCCCTCTTGCCGCACAATGTGGCACTCGATTGGAAAAAGATCAAAATAAACTAACTAATATAAGGACGGTATATTTAATGTAACATCTACAACCCAAAATATTAACAATATAAGGTGGTCATAAACCCTGATCATCAGACCCAGCCGCACAAGGTGGCACCAAATTGGATAATTTAACTTAAGAATATAATTAGAAATAAAAACCACACGTAAATTAAACGCATAAGGTGGTTCCAAGTCCAAACCATCAGCCCAAACTGCACAAAGCGGTTACTAAACTTCTGAAACGTTTTTAATATTAAAGTACCTGTACAACTAAATTAGATATATAAGGTGGTTCTAAATCCCGAACCATCAGGCCCAGCTACACAAAGTGGCAACTCCCAAAAATTTTTTTTTTTTTTTTTTTTTTTTTTTTTTTTTTTGTTAAAAACGAAAGCCAATTTTTTTTTTTTTTTTTTTTTTGTCTTTCTTCTCTCTCTCCTTAACCAATAACAACAGCCATGTGATAACAAACATAACCTTCAAATTTGTTATACTTCAACAAATAATTTCTTCTTTCGGCCAAAATTATTCAACGTTAAATAACCCTGGACCAGCCGGAGCAACCTGAGACGCGACGGCGCAGCCAGCCGACCCTTGCCTTTGCCACGCCCTGACAGAGTCATCGCAACAAATAAGTAATCCTGTAAACATTGCGGTTCTATTCCTATGAACAGGAAAAATATTCAAAAAAAATTTAGAATTTAAATAGACGCACCCCTCTATATCACTCCTTCGATGGAGCGGTGCGAAAATAGCGTCCATACACGCATAAATTCCGTCTAGTGGATTGCAGCTCTGTAACCCACTGGACAAAAATAATAAGTGTGCATAGCACACATTCTAATCCCTCATTGCGTGCTTTGCACGCAATGGGGGTAAATCGTCGTACATGCCCGAATGGGCGCACACGACGTTAATTTAAGCATCATCAGTTGCGCCATTCACACTTCAACTGAAGAATGAATTACATTGAATTATTGCAGGAAGCCTGGGATGTAATGGTGGGTGTGGAGTCTTTGGTGGAAAGGTTGGAGTATTGGTGGAGATATCCTACCACCAAGCCATACGTCACCAGCCAACTAGCGGCTCTCACTTCAGCGAGGAGGTTGGTGAACGATGTCTTGGTGGAGGAAACCCAAAAAACTTCCTCAACCCCTTGTCGTGTGGGGTTCATTAAAACGAGCCTCGACTTACTGGATGGGGTGGAGTATTTTCTTCACGTAGTACAACACGATGAATGGTTGTATCCACCCCCCAGTAACGCCAGGCGCGAAGAGGTGAACCTTCACATGGTGAAGGAATTGTTAAAGAAAGTTTTAGAGAAGGAAGTAGCCCACATTAAGATCTTGTGGGCTCTAGAAAGATCAAAGAAGGAACAGGCCAGGAAAGAAAAGGAATTCCAACGCCTGAATTTAAACTGGATGAAAATCCAGGATAAGTTCAGACGTATGGAACATCCCGACTGGCTACCCAATCCACCACCACCACTCCAAAAGAAGAAAAAGACTCACACCACCTTCCTAGGCTTCTTTACTCAATGTTGGAGGAAAAAGTAATCCTCCTCCAACGGCCCTTTTCAGGGCCACCCATTTTTCAAGAAAAGATTAATTTTCCAATGATTGCCTACTGTCCTATTTCCGTTGGTACCCCAATTACCCCCAATGCTAAATTCCCGTAGATACCCAGAGTGCCACTCGCTATGTTAAATACCCAGAGTGCCAACCGCCATGTTAAATTCCCGTAGATACCCAGAGTGCCACCCTCTCTGTTAAATTCCCGTAGATACCCAGAGTGCCACCCTCTCTGTTAAATTCCCGTAGATACCCAGAGTGCCACTAGTTACCCACCCTATACTACTTTTATCTCTCTGCTGTTTTTTTTTTTTTTTTTTTTTTTTTTTTTTTGTGTGATATTTTTTGTTTTTTACTATTAACTAAGATAGGGTGCTACAAATGTTTGGGTTTTATTTTTTTTAATTTTTGTTTACCATAAGGTCAAAATTTATCTCTGCTGAGCCTAATCATCAGTTAGTTAAGTACGTGTTGTGGATAGAATCTATCGAGAAAATTGACGCTAGTAGTACAATCAGTTACAGTGTAAATCCATGTTTTTTGATTTTGTGATGAAGATACGAGATTCTATCTACCTACCTACATATCTATCTATCTATCTATCTATCTATCTATCTATCTATCTATCTATCTATCTATCTATCTATCATTGTAGAAGGTCAAAGGTTCTACGGCAGTTACTGCAAACACAACTAAAAACAAACGGAACTACTAGTTGTTACAGATGAAAATTCTATATTTTTTTAAAACACCAAATATAAAAATTAAAAACAAATGAGAAAATAAATGTGTTTAGAATTCCCATTCTAAGACCATGCCCTCATATAGAACATTCCAAGTTCCCTCTGTGTATAAAACACAATAGATCATCCCCAAAACAATACGCTCGTGAAAATGCACACTTTTTCATGTTTTGATTGCTCATGTTATAACGGTTAAGGAATTGGTGGGGTTGAACAGTTCTAATATTAGTCAGTGGTCTACTGATTGTTCATGTTATAAGGGTATTTTATTGGGGTTGAAAAGTTCTGATATTAGTCAGTGGTCTAGTGATTACTCATGTTATAACTGTTAAGGGATTGGTGGGGTTGAAAAGTTCTGATATTAGTTAGTGGTCTACTTTATTATGAAGACAAATAAACAAGGATATATTTAAAATCTCTCATGAGTCTAGAAACAAATTTTTTTTGTCGACCTACAGAGAGACAGACAGATAGACAGACATAAAGAGACCGACAGACAGACAGTGAGCACTTAGGAGAAAAGATGTGGCTATCTTGACCAGGACCTGCAGTCACCAAACTGTCTGAGCACATAAACTATACTCCGAATCAAGACTCCTGAAGAAACCTTTCGCACACGAAGCGTTCGGCAGCCATATGGTTGTATGCAGACATATTTGCTAATGATTTAATACGGTGTTTGGAAGTTGAAATAAAGTCCTTGAATCTGAAGAAAATATTACAAAAACATACACCTAGATAAAGAACACAAAGCAGATTCTCTGTTAGTATATATATATATATATATATATATATAGATAGATAGATATATATAGATATATAGATATATATATATATATGAGAAACTTACAAGTTGTAGACCTTGTGTGTACAGTAGGCAGAAAAACGTGTGCTAGGGACCGTAGTGGGAATGGTCTATAAAAGCCTAGTTTACAGTCTTTTTGACATCAATGAAATACTATAAATATGTAGTAGAAGCTAGCTGATTCTGTCATTTTGGTGAATCTGTCTTCATTCTGATTTAAGTTATTGAGAATGAAAATTTAGAATTTCAGTTCAAATTTTGTGCTCGAGGCGCTTCGTGGACAGAAGACTGGGACAAACTCAAATATTACGACAGAAATGAATCGATTTACAAGTTTTCATCTTACTGAGATTCAGCATTATTCATAATTGCTAAGAAAATGTATGTTTTGGAAAGAAAACTATATATTCTACAATTACATATTTCCTTACATTGGAGTAACACAAATAACGACAGAAATGCAAACAAAACCATTCTTCCTCTCACGGATGTACTCTTTTGTGTTAATGTTTCCCCTATTATCCTAGTTACTATCAGTGTTTTATCTTGTATGAATGGGGTGTGATCCCGATAACCCCTAAAAGTTTGAAAAATCAATACAATGTATCACTGAGTTTACAGCGCCTAGTTTCGCAACTGGGCAACAATATGCACCTTATAGCAATGTCTCATTGTCTTATGCATTAAGTGTGTGTGTGTGTGTGTGTGTGTGTGTGTGTGTGTGTGTGTGTGTGTGTGTGTGAGAGAGAGAGAGAGAGAGAGGAAAATAATGCGTTGACTGATTGGAACTCGAAATACGAAGATTCGTAGATTTTTCTTTAACTAGTTTGTTAATATGTACGTAGGTTAGTGAGTGTCTATTATTTGCAAAGGTATTTGATTAATTTTATTAACATACCTGAGATGCAACACACACGTGTGGGCAATTGGGACACAAAACATGAGGCATTTGTTATCTTAATACTGTCAATTCAAGGAAGTGCGACATAATTGTGCATACGACATTTTCTAAAAAGTAAAAGGTCCAGTTCAGATTGGGTAGGACTACAATACTGAAAAAATATTGTTAACTTGGCCAATACAAATATTAAATCCAAGTTTAATGGCAAGAGCTTAGATATTCCGGTTTGACAAATTGCTAAATCATTCCCTCGAAGTCCAAGGTCCAATATGGGGGATGGGGGAGGGTATCAACTATTAAAAAGCTGGAATTCATTCTGCTTCTAGTACATCTGACCAAATCGGGTGATGAATGAAGATTATTTGTACCATGATACAAAGCATATTCAAATGTATATTTTGGTATTGTTTTGTCTTCATTGTGCGTCTGTTCGTTAGGTCTTTCCAGCTAATATAAACAAATCTTCACAAGGCGAAATAAAAGAGTAATTTCCTTGTTTTCAATTCAGTAGGACGTTATTTATCTCAAGCAAACTACACAAGCAAAAGAACCATTGCTGATCTTACGAGTATACCATTCGCAACTTCGAGGTCAATCCTACGGATCATACCTCGAAGGTATGCTTATAGCTGCCATTCGGACCAGCTCGGCTATTTAAGAAACAAAGCTTGACCGAGAAGTTGCGAATGCATTGAACTATTTTTCATTCATAATTTCTCGGTCGTACGGTCAATCCAGTCGTAGAAATAGCCGAGGTAGTCCGAATAGATTGCGGTTTCTTTGTTGCGAAGAAATTTCAGGCGAACGAAATGTATGATTTTTCTGCAAATTACAACGCGGACATACATCCAAGGCATATTTATGTCTCGCAGAAATAGCAGAGGTGGTCAGAATGATTAGTAAACGTGCTTTCAAACTTAACGGCAGAAATTACCGCTCTATTTATAGTAACAATTAGCCTAAGTAACAGCCAATGAAATTTTGTATCAGCTACGGCTACGGTCATGCAGGTCAATATACCAATAAGTACCCTGCTGGACCTCTGTTTAATTGAAGTTGCCGGATGATATGTGTATATATATATATCTTTTTTTTTTTTTACAGAGACCGGCAATTTACTGCGAACAAACATTGTAATGCGATGCCTTATTTTTTTTATTTTTATTTTTTTGCTTTGTTTTGTTTGTTTTTTGCAACCGGGCAGCTGGTTTTTACAGCACCACATGCACTAAAAGTAAGGAGAATATACTAAAGTTAACAAACGCGGCGATCTGTTTAACTATTATAATCAAAAACACAAAAACACGAATAGCGATCAACATCCCAGATTATCAAACAGGGATTCCCCAAGAATTTGGGTACATTCGGGTACATTCCCCAAGAATTCGGGTAGGTGTACAATCAAAGTAATAATAATCCGTTTTAAACAATAACTAGAACTGATTGCCAGTGTCAGAGAGCCAATAGCCCAGAGAAAAATGTATCCTTAGAGCAACCTTTTTTCCCCCTCTCAGAGCTATTTTTCTCCAGGAGGAAAAACTAGTCTATAACCAATTTTTTTTCTCTATATGCAGACCAACATTTTCCCTTGGAAAATGGTCCTTGAGTAGACTACATATACCCCTGAACATTCTACTCTAAGGTCATGTTTCCAGGAAGAAAAATGATTTAGAGTCTATTGAACCCCAGGCAAAGGTCTCTCTAGGATCATTGTTTCCCAGTAGTCCCAAATAGCAAAATATTGGATGTGCAACTTCCGAGATATTTGGCGCAACACAACAATATCCGATACATACGTCAGCGCGCACAAAAGTACATGTAGTGCCTTTAGTAGTGTTGTTTTCTTCAAGTGACGACTAGTTGATACATTTCGAGGTTACATTTTGGGCCGGCGTGGAGGTAATGGATATGAGAGTAATTTCCCCAGGGAAGAAATCCTGCCCTATAGATAAAATAATCCTAGACCGACTTTTTCCCCATAAGACAATAAACAAGAATTTGAACCAAAACTTCGACTAAGATTTTCACGTAACATTCACCTTTTCCGAGGGTCAGAAGTAGGAGGTAGTACATGAATTTAAAAGAATATTGCTGGCTAATTCTACATCTTAAGTATGGTAGCTATCTACTCCAGGGTTTTGGGCTTATGACCATATATACAAAATTTACCGGAAAACTGAACCAAGATTTTAGAATAACCTGGACCTTGCCTGAAGGTCGGAGCTTCCTGATTTTACAGTCCAAGCATGATATCCATCCCTCTTATGGTTTGGAAGTTATCACCTTACAGAAAAAAACTGTAACCAAAAGCAAACTAAATTAGATTTCACCCTTGTTCCTTTGTCTATCTTTATCTTTATATATATGTGCGTGTGTGTGTGTGTGTGTGTGTGTGTGTGTGTGTGTGTGTGTGTGTGTGTGTGTGTCTGAACTAACAACGAGTGTAAAACATATTTGAAACTAATTTAATTCCTTTTGGGTTTTGTTTCTTCACTTAAATAGGTCAATCGAACTCCTGACCATTTTATTGTATTTTATGACAATTTAAAAACCTGACTCCAAAGTAAATTTTAAAATTTTAAAATTTACTATCCCTAAAGGATTAATCTCTTGTACATGATACATAGATTTGAGCAGTATTTATTCCCTGTGCAAACATCACTCAAATCACTCAATTAGGGGCCCCGACACCCCCATCACCAGCCCCTGAAACAACCGTAACATTTCCTAGAGCAAGTTTTCTTTACATTTAGATGTTTAAAATTATGCCGTTGAAACGCTTCCAAATGCAGGAGCTTTCATGGTTCCCCGCTGGGAATTCCGTCCCACAGACTCCTCGCCTACTTGTTACGCACCCCCCCCCTTAACTTACCCTCCTCAGATCATAAACGATATTTCTGGATCCGCCCCTCAATGTCTGACGGACGTAAGAAAACAACAAGTTTATGTCTTTACGTATTGTTTTGTTTTATTCGAGCTTTTACCACACTTGTAAATGAGAGGTTTCATACAGTTTTTTACTCGACGACATAGGAGAGTTAAAAGGCAAAATAACTGCAATTAATGATAATAATTATAAATTTAGAGAGGATAATAAAATTAGCTTTTACAAAGATCCTATATGAAAGTACACATGTCAAAACTCTCGAAAGGCACACAGTATACGGTCCGAAAATCCTACAGCTAATGTATCCTAAAAATGACATAACTTGTTAGTATTAAATGATTTAATTAAAATTATGTAGTGATTATTAACATTACATATGATTTGTTATAGGAAATGAAGTTGCTAAACATTTGTGTTACTGTGAAGTAAATAAATCGCACCAATTTACGCACATTGCAAATACTTTGTATTCAAGCAAGACAAATTTATAAAAGCAAAGATGTGTGTCACTTAGGTTTCGTGGGTATGAAAAAAAATTCTGTCGATTTATCAATGTTGCATAGTGGTGCGATATTTAGACAAAACGTTTAAGTTATCGTTCCTGTCGAATATGGTATCATTTTGTTTTCAAAGATAGGATTTGCATCACAAACAACGAATGAAGTTAAATGACTATTGGAAGAGTATCAGTTCTCTGCTAATTGGTATATTACACCGTGTAACAAAAAAAAATTTTTTTTTGTTCCTGGGTAGTAAGTGTTATTTCCTAATTGCTTATGCCTCTAAAGTATAGAAAATGGCTATTATTCCCCACAAACTTTGCTTTTGTGACCAGGACAGTGATATTTTGAAATTTACCTATTTTCCAGAACATTCCAGATAGATTCAGTGCTGGGTAAACTTGGAGTAACTTCTAGAACTTTCCAGTAATATAAATTGTAGTATAAACACAGGGGCCTTAAGCCCACTAGTTCAGTTTAGTTCCAGCTGCATAAGTTGATACATATCTGCATTTTTCTGAGATGGCATCAAGAGGCTGCAAGCATCCGGCAGACGCATTTTGCTATGTCTGCGGCCAATTTATCAAGACAAGAGCGAAAAAATACTCCTGCGAGTACTGCAGAAAAACTCTGGAAGGTAAGATGGACAATTGTTGCTCGGAATTTTATGTTATAAAATTTATTAAAATTTTTAAAATTGTAAAAGTTTTTAATTTTAAAATGTTTTACACTTTTCAATGTTATTGAAAAAATATATCATATATGAAAAATGTTGCGAGAATCTCTTACACATTAGTCATGGGTGAAATAAATGTATTTTTGTAGGATGGTACAGAGGGGAAAAGAGAGCCATGAAGTTCGCTAAGCCAAGAATTTGGCGAACCCACTGACCACTCAAGCAACTGCTACTTCTGCATGGTGGACCCTTCCAAACGTCGGACTGGCAAGAATGCACCTGCTATCACTTATCCGATCCTTCCTTCATCCGTTGCCCCGGTGCCACACTGCCATGAGCTCCCCGTACCCACTCCTCCGGAGAGAGAGCAGCCGTCTTTAGAAGAGAGCAGCAAGTCAGAGAGCGAGGAAGACATTGTAGATCCAGATGACAATTTCAGAGGTGGAGCTGAGGAGAGAAACCCATACTACCCCAACCAAAAAGACCTCAACGACTTGATTAGAGATCTTGGTCTCACCAAGTCCAATGCCGAGCTTTTGACGTCTAGTCTCAAGCAGTGGAACTTGTTGGATGAAAGTGTGCAAGTCGCAGATCAGAGGAAGCGTCACCAGCCTTTTTCCAGCTTCTTCACGCGTCAAGATGGGCTCTGCTTCTGCCACAATGTGAACAGTCTGTTCGAGGCAATCGGAATCGCCTGTAACCAGAATGAGTGGCGCCTCTTCATTGACAGCTCATCCATGAGCCTCAAAGCCGTGCTGCTCCATAATGGTAACAAGTACCCGTCTCTTCCCCTGGCTCACTTGGTGCACCTCAAAGAGGATTGCAACAGCATCAAGACCTTGCTGGACGCCTTGAAGTATGATGAGTACGGCTGGGAGGTCATAGGAGACTTCAAAATGATGGTATTCCTGATGGGTCTCCAAGGCGTTTTTACCAAGTTTCCCTGCTATCTTTGCCTTTGGGACAGCAGGGACACCAAGGCGCACTACCACAGGCTGGACTAGCCACAGCGGACCGAGTTTTCTGTGGGGAGGAACAACGTCAAGTGGGAGCCACTGGTGGACCCCCGGCAGGTGCTGATGCCACCACTGCACATCAAATTGAGCCTTATGAAACAATTTGTCAGAGCTCTAGATAAGGAGTCGGCAGCCTTCAAGTACCTTCAAGACTTCTTCCCTAAGCTGTCTGAGGCAAAGGTCAAAGCCGGTGTCTTCGTCGGACCACAGATAAAGAAGCTCCTGGAGTGCAATGAATTCCCAAAGAAGCTCACTAGTAAGGAGAAAGCGGCTTGGAACAGCTTTGTCGCAGTGGTTCGGGGCTTCCTGGGCAATCACAAGGCCGAAAACTATGTGGAGCTGGTTGAGACTCTGGTGAAGAACTACGGCACAATGAGCAGGAGGATTTCCCTAAAAGTCCATATCCTTGATGTTCATCTTGATAAATTCATTGAGAACATGGGAGCGTACTCGGAGGAGCAAGGCGAGCGCTTCCACCAGGATATACTGGACTTTGAACGCCGCTACCAAGGACAGTATAACGAGAACATGATGGGAGACTACATTTGGGGGCTGATTCGTGAAAGTGATTTACAATATAATCGTAAATCTCGAAAAACTACTCACTTCTAAATCTTTTGTAGTCATTTTTGTATTACTTTAGTATAAATACATGTTAATTTGGATTCATATGTTGTTTTTTTCTGACTTTATGAGAACGAAAAGACACAAATTCGCCCGTTTTCTCATTGGAAATAGGTAAATTTCAAAATATCACTGTCCTGGTCACAAAAGCAAAGTTTATGGGGAATAATAGCCATTTTTTTATACTTTAGAGGCATAAACAATTAGGAAATAATACTTACTATTGGGTAACAAATATTGTGTTACATAGTGTTATTTATTCCTAGTAAACAAAAAAAATTCCATATCTATTTAATTTTCATCTGAATCCTCAAACGTTGTCATTTCCTCTTCCAAGCACGTGTGTCCGCAAATTATTTTGAGGTAATGATTGTGGTGGATGAAACTTGACTAGGATTCATGATGGACGGGCCTGCCATTGTATATCCAGGTGGGCCCGGAGGACCTGGGTAGGCACCGTAAGGCATCTGTGTTGTTCCTTGAACTGATACAGAAACGGATAAAGTTGCAGAGTCGATCATTATTTCTCTCTCTCTCTCTCTCTCTCTCTCTCTCTCTCTCTCTCTCTCTCTCTCTCTCTCTCTCCAAAGAGAAGTAGAAATTTATAATCATCCCTCTGCTTCTCTATCTCCTTGAATAACTTAAGTAGTGGTTATTAGTATTAGTAGTAGTAATACTCGATACAAGATTCAAAGCTTAATAACAGATATAAATATTCATGTTAGAAAAGCATAAAACAATTTTATAAAACAATTTATATCACAATTATTCCATCAGTAGCAAGTTGTTTGCCTCTACAATGTAGTTACGAATTTTCGTTTTTTTCCTGAAGAAAAAAAAAGTATTTGTGTGGACACTCTGATATGTGCCATTTATAATACATACAAGTTTATTTATGTACACACTTATCCACAACGGTTTGTGGGGCATTACTGGAATGGATGACAACTCCTCTACTTCTGTTATGAGACTGCACGCAAACAGACGATCACTCCAATTACTATACCAATTAAAATAACACTTCCAGTTACAGATCCAGCGATGACGCCAACGTTGCTGCAAACGAAAATGTGACAATACAAACCGGTGTTTTCACGTGCCTCTGAAATTCGAGGTTGCAAACGAACAAACGTCATGATCAATATCGATTGTCATTTGT
Organism: Margaritifera margaritifera; assembly: GCA_029931535.1. NCBI lineage: Eukaryota > Metazoa > Mollusca > Bivalvia > Unionida > Margaritiferidae > Margaritifera > Margaritifera margaritifera. The sequence goes on along the minus strand of JAQPZY010001312.1, from coordinate 50,260 downwards.
GATTCAAGCCTTATTTTATTGTGGACATTACGACTATATTTACCTTTTGCCTATTGATTGTTTCATCAGACATTCTGAATTTATGAGGGACGTCATATCATCATCATCATTATCAGTATTGTCTTCGTCGTCATTATCGTCATGTTTTTGCGTTGCTGATTAAGCAATTGTTATGTCAACAGTCAATGTTAATTGCAATAATGTGACTTCTTTTTTATTTACATAAGAAATGTCATCGGAAAAGGAAATTTGGCATAGAGAAATAAATTAATGAATAAAACTCACATTTGTGAATGAACACCAACAAGACACCGTTCGTTTTGAACATAGTCTTTGGGGTTCGTGGATGGGGTGGGGGTGGGGTCTTTTGTAAAAAGGCGTCTTTTACTCGAGAAATCTTGGTCGGAACATGCTCTCAGTTTCGACTGCCAAACACACGCTAGAACAGAGCTACTCGTGTTTTCCCCAACTGAGACTCAGTTTTACATCAGCAACTGCGCCTCCCTGGCACTTTCCTGATCTGACTTTATCTTTTAAATTTCATTACATGTTAAATACTCTGCAAACTTCTAAACAATATGTGGGGAAATTTCCTGTCAAATCAGAATAGTTTACAAATTCAATTTATATACGTGATATCCTCTCGCATTTTTTAAATTTTTTTATATAATTATGTTTTTATCGGGATTGGGGGGGGGGACGAGGATATGGAAACAGTGAAATAAAAGACCAATTGTCAAAAACGGTTTATAATAAACGCGACAATAGTATGGTCCAAAAATAAAGTTCTAACATGCCCGTCTAATAGTCAGAAAAAGAAGAAAATGGAATTTTAGAATGTGTGGAACTCACTAAACCTGGCTTCCGGTTCTAAATATGCCTGAAAACACACACACAGGTTTCAGAAAGAGGATGGCACTACATGAAAAAACAGGATCGGACTTGCCAATGTACGAATTGCCTTTGAGAGCGTGCCCGCAAAGACAAATAATGTTTCCAGCGCAACTGGATTCTAGCTAAGGCTGCAATGTTTTCCAAAATTTCTAAACGTGTACACGGTTTACAATAACAAAAAACGATGCCGTTTAATGAAAACGATTTGAAACTCAACCTTTTCCCCTATCTACCTGTTACGCTTATTCAATAGCTGACTGTTAGTATAAAGTTCATGCCGTTTCTCGCTCAACTATTTTACCGCTTATTATGACATAATTGAATTTTTTAAGATTTTTTCTGTGTTGAACATATCTGCAATTTAGGTAAACAATCCTAGGATGGTCGTGATATTGTTTCATACTATTACATACATATACATCATGAAACAAATAGATACTTTAGCGGGACGTTCTGTGTGGACATGCGCATGGGATTTTTTGGGTAGGATCTATAATAACTGAGAATCTGTACCGTGGCTTAAAAACTTAAAAACTTGAAACGGTGTTTCTTTAAAACAAAATGTTACTATTCGATGCTTCTGTCAAGAAACATGTTTTTCAAAGTTAAATAATGTAGTTTAAATAAAACCCAGGCCTCATATATATTTTACTGGCAACTGCAACATGTCTGATTTTAAACGAGCGAAAAAGAAAATACAACCTTTGACTGTGAAACGGTGGATAAATAGGTTCACATTTTATACATTCGCCGGAAGTTCTGTTATTCACGCCCATAACCACATTTGTAACATCTCGGGTCTTTCCCTCAAACCCATATAGACAGTATGATTCAGAGCGCAACCACGTAGTAATTATGTGAGTTTAGTAGTTCCAAAATTGGTGATTACTGTATTAGTGATTTTCTAGATGAATGGGGGGGGGGGAAAAACGATCTTTCATCATATCGATTAGAAAAGCTTACTTACGAACAGCAGACGTTGTCATAACTGTCATACTTGTCACCACAACATCCGTGATCACACCATCTTGTTGGACTATACAAAGAGGAGTAATAAGAGTAGGAGTACGGACAGTACTCTCCAGCTTCAACACAAGAGACTGTGAATGAAAAATAAGCAATGTGTAATGTATACAAACCTCCAAACATGTATTCCTACGTAATATACGTGTATAATTAGAAACAGATCATCATCATCGTAATCAGCATCATTGACAGTAGTAGTAGTAGTTATTGTTGTTCAAAAAGTGCTGTTGTTGTTATTGCTGTTGTTGTTGTCCTTCACGATATTATTGCGGTAATAATAACCGTCGTCATCGGTGATACTTCTAGAAAAGATGACATTCTCGAGCAACTTTTTTTGTATGTGTAGTTACCGACTATTATGCGACTTAACATTCTAGGAATTAGTTTGATTGAAATTTTGACCGACAATGTACATGGCAAGCATAGTCAAATATAAATTAAATGCTCAAAATTTAAATTTGTAACATAAAAGGAGGAGGTAAAATTGCATTGAGGGTCTAATTTAAGCCACGTGTCTCAAACGCACTTCAGATAGTCAACCAGCCCTAATGGACTAACTAATTTGACAGGGACGAGCCCTTGTATATGAGTTACGTGGAGATTTATCTAGAAAATATTTACACCCACATAGTATGTATAAATTAGTAAACTTTTGCATTTCAGATAAAGCTGATGACAGTATCAATCTCGGAAAGTATGTTAATTAACCTTTACTATGAGGATTTACATTGCATAATCCAACATAATGTAAAACTCATAAAACTTACATAACCTAAAGATGAGAATCAGTTCAATACTTGGCATCAATCCAACGACTCGCTCAGTCGAGGCATATAAAGCTCCTCTGGCCTGCGACCCTCAAAAATCGAAGATAGCATTTCTAAGTTTAGTATAAATATAATGAGAATGAATATTCTGTTCTCTCTCTCTCTCTCTCTTTCTCTTTCTCTCTCTCTCTCTCTCTCATTATAATAACACGTATTTATCATAATTTGATTTATTAGTTTTAAATTCATATAAAAGTATTTTGCTTTTAACATGTTGATATACATTCTGAAACTAATTCGCAAAACCACATTTACCTATCACATTGGAAAATATGTAAATAGTGTAATCAATATGCGCCCACATTACATAACATACTGTGGCATGTAGATTTCTGACTAACTGATATGCTTCTTAGGAAAAGAAACAGACGTGAAGAAGGAAGAAAATACCTCTGATTGAAATAGGCCTTAGTTCTAACATCTAAATTACCAGTTATGGTGATATTTCTTTTTCAGTTATGCGCGTAATGAGGTGGAAAATATCACTCTGATCCTGTAGCAATTATGTACTATATACACAGTACACGTATAGATACAGTACACGCATAAATATAATTAAAAACTGTATTCAGCGATTTAGCATTCCAGACTAAAACAAGGAGCACACAAAAATGCTGCAGATTGCTAAATTAAATAGTTTTACATTGTCCAAGCATGACAAGGCTATTTGTACATGCACTTTTCCATACTTTTGTTGAGTATCTTCACGTTTAGTTACGCATTCAATGCATGTAGTTTGGAAGGGTTGTCGACTATTTTGATTACATAATCTAAATTATTGCTTCACCGTTTCAGTTATAAAATACTTAGTCTCAGGATAAAGTGTCGTGGTGTAATTTGAATCGGTTTGCGATCAAGTTGCCTCTGCCGTTTTTTTTTTTTTTTTAAATCAGTACAGAGATTAAAAAAATGAAGGGGTCATTTTTATATATTTATCTTCAACAATACCCTCCCTCATACTTTTTATCAAAGACATCCTGTCCCAAGCAACCCGTGTCCATATCAAAGAAGGAGATATAACAGAGATCATATTGGGTACATGAAAATTATATATATATATATATATATATATATATATATATATATATATATATATATATATATATATATATATATATATATATATATATATATATTGAGAGAGAGAGAGAAGGAGAGACAGAGACAGACAGACAGACAGAGAGACAGAGAAACAGACAGACAGACAGATGTTCAGGACGTTATTTAGGGAATTCGTCTTCGCAACAGTGAACATAGAAAAATTGTGTCTTATTTAGAAAAGTGTTCGCTTTAGTAGCTAGAAAAGTCGTTGCAAAAAATTTTCTAATTTGTTATTCTTTTTTTCTGCCAGACTGTAAAAATAAAAAGAGTTATCGCTGACAAACGTTTCTGAATAGTAAATGTGTTTAAACAGAATTACTGATATTATGACTGAAAAAGTGAATCAAGATGAACGTAAGTATGAATCAGTATTCTTATGGTTTATCCGGCCCGATGTTTGTTGTGAACGTGTTGACACTCGTTATCCATGACAACTATCTATATCTTGTTACCCACTCTGACCCGGTTATCAATGTTTTGATTGCTTGCTTTACTCATGAGTGTTGAGAAACGATAATGAAATAGAGGATATTTTCTTTTCCTACTAAATACTGGATATATTTCATCGTGTGGTACACTTGTTAAAATATATCCCTTTTTGTACAAAAAGATCAACTATATCCGGTATTTACGCTAGAAAAGAAAATTTTCTTTTTATTATATATCAAACATCCTCCTGAATCGAAGCTTAGAAGATTATATTAATTCTTCAGTACACCACCTCCACTCCCTTTTGCGTAAACTCACCTCACTTTCAATGGCTGATCATGTAAATATCTGCGACTTAAGAGAGTGGTAGGATTGGGATGAGCTAATTACTTAAAGAAAATTACATTTTTGGCATTCTGTACATTTTTTGTACTCTAGCTGACCACAAACAAGTCCAATTCAGCAATGCAGCACAGCTGGTTTATCATTATTGTCAAGGTAGGGAGGATCGAGTCAGATTTCTTCAGCAAAAACTCATTTCCATGTCTGAAAGGTAATTATTTGTTCTAGATAAAAATAAATGCTCGCATTTCTTGCTGCAGGTATAACTTCTGTAGGCACACACAATCAAGCGTCGAATGGCATAATGAGAAATCTTGTATTTTCGAAAAAAATATGAAAATTATTTCACCAATAAGTTTCTATATTTGACGCTTAAGTATATAATAAAAGAAATTATTATTGGGACGTTAATATTGAGGGTAAAAGAAAAACATAGGAGATCAAAAAATTATTAACATCGATCATTATTTTCTGTGCCTTATCTCTCGCTGTCTTTTTTTTTTTTTTTTTTTTTTTTTTTTTTGTTGAATGATATATTTTATTTTTACTATTAACTAAGACAGGGTGCTAAAAATGTTTGGGTTTTATTTTTTTTATTATTTTTTACCATAAGGTCAAAATTTATCTCTGCTGAGCCTAATCATCAGTTAGTTAAGTACGTGTTGTGGATAGAACCTATCGAGAAAAATGATACTAGTAGTACAACCAGTTACAGTGTAAATCTATGTTGTGTTGATTTTGTGATGAAAATACGAGATTCTATCTACCTACCTACATATCTATCTATCTATCTATCTATCTATCTATCTATCTATCTATCTATCTATCTATCATTGTAGAAGGTCAAAGGTTCTACGGCGGTTACTGCAAACACAACTAAAAACTAACGGAACTACTAGTTGCTACAAATGAAAATTCTCCATTTCTTTAAAACACCAAATATAAAAATTAAAAACAAATGAGAAAATAGATGTGTTTAGAATTCCTATTCTAAGACCATGCCCTCATACAGAACATTCCAAGTTCCCTCAGTGTATAAAAAACAATACGCTCGTGAAAATGCACACTTTTTCATGTTTTGATTGCTCGTGTTATAACGGTTACGGAATTGGTGGGGTTGATAAGTTCTAATATTAGTCAGTGGTCTAGTGATGACTCATGTTATAACGGTTAAGGGATTGGTGGGGTTGAAAAGTTCTGATATTAGTCAGTGGTCTACTTTATTATGAAGGCAAATAAACAAGGGTATATTTAAAATCTCTAATGAGTCTAGAAACAAATTTTGTTGTCGACATACAGAGCGACAGACAGAAAGAAAGACATAAAGAGACCGACAGACAGACAGTGAGCACTTAGGAGAAAAGATGTGGCTATCTTGACCAGGACCTGCAGTCACCAAACTGTCTGAGCACATAAACTATACTCCGAATCATGACTCCTGAAGAAACCTTTCGCACACGAAGCGATCGGCAGCCATATGGTTGTATGCAGACATATTTGCTAATGATTTAATACGGTGTTTGGAAGTTGAAATAAAGTCCTTGAATCTGAAGAAAATATTACAAAAACATACACCTAGATAAAGAACACAAAGCAGATTCTCTGTTAGTATATATATATATATATATATATATATATATATATATATATATATATATATATATATATATATATATATATATATATATATATATATATATGAGAAACTTACAAGTTGTAGACCTTGTGTGTACAGTAGGCAGAAAAACGCGTGTGCTAGGGACCGTAGTGGGAATGGTCTATAAAAGCCTAGTTTACAGTCTTTTTGACATCAATGAAATACTATAAATATGTAGAAGAAGCTAGCTGATTCTGTCATTTTGGTGAATCTGCCTTCATTCTGATTTAAGTTATTGAGAATGAAAATTTGAGAATTTCAGTTCAAATTTTGTGCTCGAGGCTCTTAGTGGACAGAAGACTGGGACAAACTCAAATATTACGACAGAAATGAATCGATTTACAAGTTTTCATCTTACTGAGATTCAGCATTATTCATAATTTTACAGAGAACGGCGATTTACTGCTAACAATGTATTGCGGGATATTATGGCACTACAAGTACTAAAAGTAAGGAAAATATACTAAAGTTAACAACAAACGAGGCGATCTTTTTAACCATTGTATTCATAAACACGAACTGCGATCAGAATTCGCGTACATTACAGTAGGTATGCAAACAAAGTATCGAGACGCTGACTGTTGTCCGAGATCCATTGGCTCGGTGTATGCCCAATATAATCGGTTTTAAACAATAACTCCAACTGATTGCTAGTGTCAGAGAGTCAATAGCCAGGGGAAAAATTTATCCTTAGAGCAACCTTTTTCTCCTCTCTCAGAGCCATTTTTCTCCAGGGGAGAAACATCCATGAACAGTTTTATTCCAAGAGGAAACACTAGTCAATAGCCATTTTTTTCCCTTTATGCAGACCGACATTTTCCCTTGGAAAATAGTCCTTGAATAGATTCCTACCACCCTTGGAAATTCTACTCTAGAGTTATTTTTCCAGGGAGAAATACTAATCCAGAATCTTTTGACCTCCGGGCAAAGGTCTTTTAAGGATTGTTTCCCAGGTGTGCCAAAATAGCAAAATATTGGCTGTGCAGCTTCTAAGAGATTTGGCCGAACACAACAATATCCGATACATACGTCAGCGCACAAATGTGCATGCAGTACAATTAGTCATTTTTTCTTTCTTCAAAAGACGACTAGTCAATACACTTCTAGAAGAAATTTTGGGCCGGCGTCGAGGTACTTGATATTAGAGTAGAATTTCCCCAGGGAAGAAATCCTGCCCTAGGGGTAAAATAATCCTAGACCGACTTTTCCCCGGGGAGAAATGGAATCTGCAGTAGTTTTTCCCCCTGGGTCTATAATAGAATTTCCGGGGATAAAGTCTACTCTAGGACGATTTTTACGAGGGTAAAACTGGTTCGGGAAAACACTATCCTGAGACACTAGTCTTAAAGAGGACTTTCTTTAATTTCGATGTTTGATTTTGGATGATTGAATTGAGAGGGATACGATTTTGTTTATACTACTATCATTTCCACTCTTCAAAATTTATAAATGTGCCGAAATGCGAGATGAAGATGTCCTTTTACGTTTTCAAACAGCCTATGGCGTTTGCAAGCCTTATTAACGACAGTCAGTCGCCCGCCAGTGTTGTGATGTTATGATTACGTCAAGCATTGCTTGTTCGCATTATATTGCCGTTAACTGTAAATTCAGATTTTTATATACACTAAACACAGTCATCGTAGCGGATATTTTTACCTAATGCAAACAATTTCATAAGACAAAACAGAAGGTGACTTGTTTAGATTCGAACTGAATGCTTTCTATGTATACTTTCTATCAAATGTATAGTAAACTATTTTAAGGAAACATAATGAAGACACATTTTATGAAGTCAACAGACAGATGATGACTACATGGGAGAGCCGATACATACTCCGACTGGAATAAAGATGTCAGTATATACTCATAACAAGAGCTCACATATCAGAGGATACACAACAAAATAAATAAAATTAAGATTGAGGAAGATGTTCACATCTTTTGTATAATATAATGGAAATTATTCATAAGTTTGTGGTCTGGTAAAGTACACTGTGTAAAAACATTTGAAAACTGACCCTGTTGTTTCTGAATATATGTTCATTTTGTACAATAAGCGGGGAAAAAGCTAGCACTCGCATTATTAGCATCTAAGGAAAAACTGCATAGTCTTGTGAAGCTATTTGTATCTTTGATAATTCTGTTCCGCGTTGCATCCTCACTATTGCTCACAGAGCCATAAAAATATATGTTTTCCATCTATCTGGGGAAACTTTAAATTTAAAGCATTTTAAGAACTCGACCAGTTTTATAACCACTCAAATTTATTATGACGTCGTTAAAACCTGTTAAACGCAGATATTGCCGGCTCGTACGTGTTTTGGCATCAACTCTACCTGAATATGAGGTCTCATTCTTCCACTTATCGTATATAATAAGTGTGAATTGTCGATGATAAACCTACTTTCGATTTTGCAGACTGTATTATCGAGCAAAAAGAACCTAGAGATTGCTTTGAATCAGAACTTTAATTCAAGGAATCGACACTCCTTCGTCATTAATATTTTCTAAAATTGAAACTAGGGTAAACTATGTTACTGACGGGCCAGGTATTGGTTTAAATTATCTCAAACGTCTGTACATGATAACAATATAACAAAGAAATTGAAGCGTTTTTACTTGCACTGATACGATATAACGCGTCTCACTCATCAAACAAAATTAATATGTATTTGTCAAAAAAAAATTTATTTTCTTTCAACCTCGAAATATGGTTTTTACCTCCGTTGTAGCTCTTCAATGTGGTTTCATCTGGCATTCAACAAAAAATAAATTCCATCTTTACTTTGTGGCAGATTATTTTTCGTAAGAAAAAAAACGGTTTGGCGCATGTAGAATATTAAAATGCTTGAAAAATTCTCTTTTTGACTTGCATTGCCTCATTTGCAAAAGTTGTTTGTATATACCGGTAAGATCATTCGAAAACAAAAATAATATATTGATAAAATAATATTTCTTTTAATAGCCATATTTGGAAATATTCCAATCGATCCTTTAAAGCAATGATTAAAAACTTGTATTTCTCTTCTGTGTAAATAGAAGAAAATATAGTTGTAAGAAATATGTATTATCTAAAGAAGCTTGAGATAAGTGATTTCAACATGAAAATATACTAGATGCTGAATGTTGTTAGCAGACCTGTTGTATATATTTGTTATAAGGCTGGATGGTAAAAAAGGGTTTCAAGAAGTCTCACTAGGATAGAGTGTAACTGCACTCAATTAAATGAATAAATTAAACTAAAAAAAAATAAAATCAAAAAATTATCTTTTTTGTAAAATAGTAGAGGATGACGTCATTAATTTAAAAGAATACAAGAAGATCGAAATGGGCATATACAATAAAATCGGAATATAAACCTGGATATCGTTAGGAATGAATCAAAAGGTAATCATGATACAAGTCTGGATTTCATTATGGGTAAGTCAAAGGTAATCATGCTACAAGGATTTGAGAATACTGTAAGAAGCTGAATTTTTTTTTTCTCAATAGGAATAGTATTCTATCATTTTGGATCCAATACAGTGATAAATTTATTGAAAGAGAGAGAGAGAGAGAGAGAGAGAGAGAGAGAGAGAGAGAGAGAGAGAGAGAGAGAGAGAGAGAGAGTGAGACCGTGGAATAAAAATATAACTAGTTTGAAAAGGAACGAAGGTTACGGTTACGTATCACCGGTTTGGCGAGATATGATAGATTATCAGGTACAAGACTATAGACCGTTTTGTACATCATGCAAACTTCTTGAAATGCAGCACATTCACAAAATAGTTAGAAAACAGCCGAGTGAAAATATATGTTTATGGAATTATTTGAGAAGCTCGTTTTTACAACTTGTTAATCTTATCAGTTTGAGCGATACTGCAGTTACCCCAAATGGTTGATCCATAATCTAAGACGGATAAAATATAGCTATTGTAATATAGTTACGAATATATTTTAATAATATGTCCAGAAACGATAATTAGAAAGAAATTTTCATTAGTGCAATAATTTAATTCAGGAAAAAAAATATGAAAATTCCTAACAGAGGCGACATCAAAGTCATCGAGCATAACCCTAAGTACAGGTTTATCTACACTGTCTGGGTGGAGCCAATTGTCATACAAATATTAATTTTTTTATTTTTTTATTTTTTTTTTTTTTTTTTTTTAGATTTATGTAAATGTTATTTTGCGTACACCACTTTTAATCAGATTGAATATCGGTCTGAAGATGATAATCGGCAACGGACGCACAGTTGCCCGAATGGTGGATAGTTGTATCAGCAACGAATATATCAAAATTAGAGTAAGATACAGAAGTAGATAGTTAATAAAGATTAGAAAAATAGGTCCTAAAATGCAGCCTAGCAGGAGGCCACATTTTGCTGGTTCTAATGTTGGTTTCCAGTACTAACACTTTCAGTCATGTTTGTTAGGTAAGACTTGAACTAAGAGTGTGTAAGAGCTGAAAATTTAAAGGCTACTAATTTCTTCAAAGAATATCGTGGTGAACAATATCGAAAGACTGTTGGAAATTTATAAAGACAAACCTGGTGATTTTACCTGAATTTTATAGCACATAACCATTTGTCTATTATTTTAGTCAGGACAGTTTAACAGGAGTGACTTTGTCTGAATCCCGATTACGATCGATGTAGAAGATGATATGTATTGAGACAGCGAAATAGGTGGGTAGCAATGAGTTTCTTATTTTTATTTTGTTTTTAATGACGGGAAGTATAGAAATATGTCTATAATCTGATGAGTCATTCTTGGGTCCGCCTTTATGAATAGGAAAACGTTTGGCTTGCCTCCAGGCATCAGGGAATGCACAAAATGTTAAACAATTATTGAAGAGATCGGTGAACATGGGAGCTATAATATGTGCAGAAAGCTTTATTATTTTTGTACGTATCCTATCTGGTCTGGTATTTAAAAAAAAAATTCATATCAAGACTAAAAAGAATGTTACAAACATCGTGAATAGTGAACCTAGGTAGAACAAATTTAATATCAGAAGGTACTCATTCTGCTACAAAATAAAGTAATCATGAAATGTCATGTGGATTAGAAATAACTGTAAAAATATGATTTACTGTAACCAACGAAAATTTCAGTGTTAACAACATGGATTAGAAAATTATCACCTTGACTTTCAGTGTTAAGAACGTGGATTAGAAAACTACCACCTTTATTTTAAATGTTAACAACGTGGACTAGAATAATGCCATCTTTACTCTTAGTGTCAACATCGTGGACTAGAATAATGCCATCTTTACTTTTTGTGTTAACATTGTGGACTAGAATAATGCCATCTTTACTTTTAGTGTTAACATCGTTGACTAGAATAATGCCATCTTTACGTTCAGTGTTAACAACGTGGACTAGAATAATGCCATCTTTACGTTCAGTATTAACACGTGGACTAGAATAATGCCACCTTTACATTCAGTGTTAACGTGGACTAGAATAATGCCACCATTACTTTCAGTGTTAACAACGTGGACTAGAATAATGCCACCTTTACATTCAACTTATAAAGCAAGAGTTATAAGCATAGCGGAAACAGCATCAGGAAGAACTGCAATGTCTTGCCTATGCTTTTTGCTATCTGCCATATTGCTCGTATCCTTGTACCAGAACATGTTTGTTGCTGAACTTCGGCTGTGGTCGTCGCTCATCGAAATCAAATTCATAATGGTGCTGGCAGCTTGCAGATAGTTGCTAATGTCCTCAACTGTTTGATTATTAAGATGATATCGCGCCGTCTTAAACAGACTCCAGCCATTGTTTATTAGCACTAACTGTGCACCAGCAGCAACATTGGCAGGTGGAGCAGCAGTTGTCTGCAAATAACCTCTGACTCCAAGAAGAGTTTTATGAGGCAACAAGTAAAAGTCTTCATCTCGCGTATCAATAATTCTTGTACCAGGTTTATTCATTTGCTGTGAATCTTAGTTAAAATATTCCACATATTCGTTCTCAGTTGTTGATTCGTCAATTGGCGTTTCATCAATGAGTTTAAAATACTCTGGGGTAAATCTAGACAGAATATGTATACATCCTCGTATACCTAAAAATTCTCTTTAGACCAGATCCTGTCATACTATTTGACAGATTACGCAGTGATGTTGGCGCCAATCGCATATCTGATTCGTTCATAATTTAGTCGCCGCGCTTAGACAATATTTTTTGGTTGTTCTGGCCATCGCATGACATCAGCTTTGTCTTTTGGCTCTTCTACTCCTACAAACGGCATTGTATACAACATATTTGCATAAAATATTGTTGTCAATTAGTCTGGCAGATACAATTCGTCAAAGCCGCGACGATACATATAAGGAACTTCTTCTGCATCTCAGTGAAAAACCATAAAGTTATGTTTGTTGCTGCCTATAGCTTAGTGATAACATTGCTGGAATTTAGCTGCGTATTTGTCACGACAATGATTGCGCGCAATAGAATCGATGTCGCGATTGTCCATACCTGAAAACAAAATAAAACATCCTGTATTGCGGCGGATGTATTCTGGCACATCGTAGTAAGACTGCGCCGGGTAAATAGAACTGCAGCGCTTGTTGCGTGACAGAGAAAAGTATTATTTTATTTTATTCATGTTTTGTCGTCAAATACTATTACAGAATCTTTGTCGCAATCAATCTGTTCTACGGGCGTTATTTCCTCAGACTCTAATATTGTAAAAGTTATCTGCATGGCATCAGAGATGCTAATAGCTTCATCAAAGTCGCTAAGTGTTTTGTACTTATCTTTCCCTGGTTTAAGCATATAGATTATTACCTTGTGATAGGTAAGTCCTTTATTTAGCGGCATATTCAAAAGCAAGTTTGTTTTGCCGCGGCCCATTGGATTATAGTGGCTATCTGAAAACAAGAAATTATGTCTTGATTTCTTGATGTCTTCTGAATCAAAAGCTGATGATGCGCATTTTTTATAAGCAGATTATATATAATGAGTAATTACACAGCTTTTGGAACTGTTATTGGTGGTGCAGAATCGAGCACAACAGCAATTATTTATAATGCAGAACTCAACAAACGCTTGCTAAAAACTGGCGACACGATGATCGGTCCGCTAAACATGTCTTTGCAAAAGATAAAAATTTGTGGCTACATCGGCAGATAACGCAGATGTGGCTAATAAACAAATATGCAGATAAGTACTCCTTTTATACCGTGATAGTAATCCATGACATTAGTATTTTGATCTAGATTGTCGCATATTAGTGCACGCGCGGTGTGTTTTATCAAATATAATTTCACGTGCGCGTGTGTAATTTTGCGTAAGCAAGCTGTTATGCAAACAGTTACTCGACTTTTACTGTCTGAAAATCCACTACTCGGTTGCGTATCTATGCGCGAAGAATGTGATAGTTTTGTATTTCCGCCAACACGGTCTCAAACTCAGCCGCGCAAATGATTTTATCCTTAATAGCCACCGAGTACAGTTTTGCACGTCACGATTGTTTATCTGCATCAACGCTAGCGTGATAAACAAACCAACCACTATTATTTTAAATGTTACAATACACACACAAGTGAAGTTTTCAGTCAGGCCTATATTATTGATTGTGCCTATACTACAATGTGGAGTTTCCTTTTCTGTTTAACTGAAAATACTACTGCAGAAAATAGGATTATTGATAGCCAGTATATAGTATACAATATTTTGCTTGTATTTTTTGTTTGTGCAGCTATAGTTTACACTGACTGTGGCTCATATTTTATATCAACTGTGGTACTGAAGGAATAGGATTATACTGTATACAAATATTTTTCTGCTGCTATATTTTATACTGACTACGGCAGAGTTTATGCGAGAATAATATATTAAGCAATTACCGCGGTGTGTGTGTGTATATATATATATATATATATATATATATATATCTATATCTATATATATATATATATATATATATATATATATATATAATGGCGCAAAATTTACATATCGACACGTATCGTATTTTAAAAGAGTTTATGGGTTAAAACAACTGTGAGATAATTTTACTAGACCAATGGAGTGTTTTAAACGTTACAGAAAAGGTGAAGTATTTCTTTCGTTTAAATGCATCATACAGGTTTGTCAAAGAGGCTCAAACGATGTTGTGTGATTTTTCAAATACGTATCCTGAGCATCTTGATAAATTAATCAACTTGGGAATTTTCTTAGAATCGCAACGACGCAAACTTGGAGAACAATATAACAAAAAAACCTGAAATGTTATTGTATGATATTGTGCCAGAAAAGTTTAAGTCGCTGACGTTGATTAGCGAAACGGATAATATTTTGAAACATTGAGCGTAAGCGGGGTATGCATTGTGCAAGTTGTGCGGAAAGAGATTCTCATGCAAAGACACAGAAACTATGTAGTCAATATACAAAAACGGTACACGACACACAAAACTTTATTTGATTTGATCCTCAGTTGCTGCAGCCTGGTGACCGAGTTTGTTTACAAGAATTTGGAAATTACTATCACAGATGAAATTTTTATTTTTTTTTGCAGTTTTACAGGAAATGCCCGTACAATCAAATACTATCAATTGCTAGTATCTGTACAATCTATTGTATTTGGCGCAGAGCACATACGCCTAACGTTACGTACACATTCAATCGAAAACATAGATGATTATATCTATAAAAACACAGATGAGTATTTATATTAGAGAATACAATTTGTAAATTTAAATAGTTCAATGGCATTTAAACGAAATCGATGCAAAGGTGTATGTCTTGGACAACGTGAACTCTGTGGCAGAACATGTCATTACGAATACTGTAAATCACATTTGCTCGCGTGACGTTTTGGTCCGGGTGCTCGACCATGTCTTAAATGCAGTATCGGAGTAAAGTCGGATAACCAGCTTTGTCGTCCATGTGGACCTGTTCGCGAGTAGTATCATGCAACAAATATAGAACCCATAGCTGCGGAAAAACTCGACACTGTTGAGGAAACACCCGACGAAGCTGTTGAAAACGATGCAGAAGTAAGTGAAATAATAGCCAGGATTGAGGCAATTCCCGTTTCCAAGCCCGGTAAAGTACAAATTCTTCAAACATGTATTGACGGAATTTCCAATTAAACAAAGATTTCCACTTATATAACAGTATGTCAACTGTGAATCAACTAAGGCAACTCGCGCAACAGTGTGGGATACGAATACCAAGAGTTATGCGAAAAGCTGACATACTTTCGTTATTAGGACCTGTAACTGAACCACAACTAGTTGTACAACAACTGCAACAACCGATTACATTGGCAACAGCAGCGTATGTTCATGTACAACAAGCCTCCAACTTTAAGTTGTACAAGCGTAAGGGCGATTATGGTGATTACCGTGCGATTATTCCAAACAGGTACGCGCGAAACAAAAACATTATTAAACTTTTATCGAATATGCGCCCGCAAATGATATCAACGTTACAACGCTCTGACACCTCAAGTGTTAAAATGGATATTATTGTCCATGCGCATTTTACTATGCCGCTTAATCGCAAGTCATCAGACAAGGATGGATTTAAAACCCAAACCCAGTGGTTTCATGGTGGTCCATTTATAATCACCAACTGCAACAACAAACACCAAGGCTATCAATGAAGCAATCGACGAAGGTACTGAAATGATTCTCCACACGCTGGAAGAATCCACAAATGCAGGTTCAGGATGGACTCTTGACAGATGTTCGGAAGTTCAACCACATACTTCCCCGTACGAACCATTCCGCGGATCTAGTTATTTGCCAACGCCAGACTATGCTCCGTCGCGGTCAGTGGTAAACGTGGGAAACAAAGACAATGAATGTCTCAAATTAGCGCTCACGTCCGCGAGGCACCACGCGCGTGACAATACAGATCAGCCGCGACGATACAAATAATATTTGAACGAACTCAAATTTGCAGGTTACCAAGGCGATACTCAGAAAGTTTGAAGAACTTAACCCCAGTGTTGCCGTTAACGTGTTCTCTTGGGGCAAAAGCTTTCATCCGCTTGAACTATCCCCACATGTGCAAAGCAAATATTCGCATAGACGGACGAAGACTGATCTGCTGTCAAAGCGGCATGAATGGTTCAGAGTCACTATCTCATTACGTATGGATAAAAAATCTTTCCCGATTGCTTAAGGGACACAGCAAGGACACGGGTAAACGTTTCCATGCAGACGTTGCCTGCATTTATTTAGCGCCCAACATCTGCTCGCAGACCATGACTTTTATTGTGGCGAAATCAGTGAAAAATCTCTGCGTACAATTATGCAAGAAGCCAGAAAAACATTTTGAAATTAACCGCGGCGCAAAGAAAGATAAAAGTACCGTATATCATCTACGCGGACTTTCCAGTGAACGCTCCTGAGGTTATAACAAATACAACACAAGTTGCGGAACAAATTCCATGCGGGTTTTGCTACACTGTAGTCAGATGTAACGGAGAAAAGGAGCCGCCAATATGTATCGGCTCTATTCGCCCGCAGACATGATTATGACCTGCAATGATATTAATAAGTTTTCCAAGATAACTCATTGTTGGATCTGTGAAGGAGCTTTCAACTAAACCGATGGAACTGCAAGTTCCAAAGTTCGCATCACTGTCGTACAGAGGAGCCGCACACAATGCATGCAATTTACAGCTGCGAATTTGCCCAAGTAAAGCAAAAATCCCTGTGGTGCTTCAAAAATTGTGTTTGTATGATGGCCACCTGATTATGCAGGCAGTAGCCACGGCATCAAAGGCGCCAATAAGTGTGATTCCCAATAACATGGAAAAGTACACGACGTTTAGACTGGGTCAGTTGCAGTACATTTATTCGCTACCGTTTCTAAATTCAAGCCTGGGCAAGCTAGTTAGCAACCTTGCGGCAGGAAGCTTCACAATCATCCGTCGATATGGTACCACTAACCCTGACAAGTTAAAGTTGATAACTAGAAAAGGAGTGTACCCATACGAGTACATGAGTGGATGGGAAAAGTTTACTGAAACTCAATTACCACTGATCGAGGCATTGCATTCGTCGTTGTCACGCAAAGGTATTTCTGCCAACAACTATGCACACAATGTTTGGTCCACATTCGAATGCAAAAACATGGGTGAATATCATGATTTGCATCTGCGTACGGATGTGCTTCTGCTCTCTGATGCCTTTGAGGCGTTTCGTGATACAGCCAAGCGTGTGTACAAGCTCGATCCCGCGCACTACTTTTCGTCACCGGAAATGGCTTGGGACACTCTCGTATCAAACACCAAGGTGTAGTTGGAACTGTTTACTGATATTGACCAGCATCTGTTTGTTGAGCACTCACTTCGGGGCGAAATTGCTATGCCGAGTCATCGCTATGCTAGAGCCAACAACCCAAACGTTGACGAATATGACCCCGCTGTCCCACCCAGTTACATTATGTACCTTTATGCCCACAATCTTATAAGATGGGCTATGATGCAGCCTCTGCCTATTGGTGGTTTTGAATGGATTGATCCCACGCAGTTGGACGTACAAAAATACGTACACGAGTATGACAGCAACAGCGACCACGGATACTTCTTTGAAGTTGATCTGGAATATCCAGACGAGCTTCATCAAGCCCACAATGAGTATCCACTGGCACCGGAAGCTCTGTCGGTGCCGTAGGATTGGTTTTCACCGTATCAGTGTGGGATTGTTGACGAATCCGGACGCAAGTTTACAGAATGCACCAAACTTGTACCGAATCCTCGAATTAAAACCAACTACGTTGTACGTGTGAGAAGCCTGCAGTTCTATCTGCGATTGGGAATGCGTGTAAGCAAAAATGCTTGGATTTCGCCAGTGCACTTGGATGGCTGCTTATATCCAGCTGAAAACGAATCTTCGAACGGATGCTGAGAATGAATTTGAGAAAGACTTTTTTAAACTAATGAACAATTCCTTGTTCGGCAAAACGATGGAAAATCTGCGGAAGCGAATTCGCGTTGACCTTGTCCGTGATACCGAACAAGACAAGCTTCGAAGGCTCATCGCGGACTCGGCATTCGAATCCCGAAAGATCTTCGATGGTGGACTCATTGCTGTACATAGTAAAAAATCAAAACTGAAACTGATAAAGCCTATCTATGTTGGCGCGTCAGTGCTAGACTTGTTGAATCTGCTCATGTATGAGTTTTATTACAACAAAATTGAACCGTTTTACCAAGATTGTGTCAAGATGCTTTACACAAACACCGACTCGCTGCTGATGCATATAACTACCGACGATGTTTATTCGGATATCGCATCAGACATACTCACGAATGAATTTGACAATAGTGATTATTCGAAAAGAACATCCGTTGTTTATTAACACCAACAAAAAAGTTGTAGGAAAATTCAAAGATGAGTGCTTGGGTAAACCTATCAAAGATTATGTGGGACTGCGCCCAAAAATGTATTTGATTGCTGTAGGACCAAAGAACATCAAAAAGGCGAAAGGAGTTCCCAGGGTTATTGTGTAAAAGGATCTCACACACGAGATGTATGTAAAATGTCTTCGCGAGCGACGTGAATTCGGATACACAGCAAATATGATTCGGTCGCGGAAACATCGCATGAGTGTATACCGATACACCAAGGTGAGTTTGTCACCGCTTGATACCAAACGATGTTCTCGTCGTTGTTCCGCATATGCTTAGTCCACTTCTTCCTCTGTATATTCACGTTCGGGTGTGACTTCTCTTCAGGTAATTGCGATTTAAGACCTTCTTTTCTTGCCGTGTAGAGGTCATGTGTAAAATCTTACATTGCTTCATTGGCTTGGACAACTTCTCCAGCGCGAGCCGTATTTAGTATTTGATTATAAAAATCAAACATCTTGTTTAATTCTAAAATTCAAACATCTTGCCAAGACTTGTTTAATTCTAAAAATCAAACATCTTACCAGAGGCTTGTTTAATTATAAAAATCAAACATCTTACCAGAGACTTCTTTAATTCTAAAATTCAAACATCTTGCCAAGACTTGTTTAATTCTAAAAATCAAACATCTTACCAGAGACTTGTTTAATTCTAAAATTCAAACATCTTACCAGAGACTTGTTTAATTATAAAAATCAAACATCTTACCAGAGGGTTGTTTAAACCCAGTAAATTCCCTGTATACCCACTTGGTCCATACCTTCTTTATATTCTCTGTTGGTTCTTTAATCACAAAATTTTCCAGTTGGGGGATCACATAAAGATTGGAAGATGTAGGATTTTCAAGGATCCAATGGCGACCATATTCATTGAAATGTTGCTTTGCATTGAAAATGAGAATACTACAGTAGCATAGCCTTCTATTTCACGTAATTATTGGGAATAGGCAAAGTGTGTGTGTGTGTGTGTGTGTGTGAGAGAGAGAGAGAGAGAGAGAGAGAGAGAGAGAGAGAGAGAGAGAGAGAGAGAGAGAAAGAGACCAGGCCTCACTCAACAGGATACAGACATTAAAAACCTATTTTATTATTATTATTATTATTATTATTATTATTATAATTTAATAATGTTATTATTATTATTATTATTATTATTAATGTTGCTGTTATTATTATTATTATTATTATTATTATTATTATTATTTGTATGAGAAAGAAAGAGAGAACTTAACATGGAGTGGGATGGGTGCCTGAGAGAGAGAGAGAGAGAGAGAGAGAGAGAGAGAGAGAGAGAGAGAGAGAGAGAGAGAGAGAGAGAGAGTGAGAGAGAGAGGTACATAGGGGATAGTGGAAAGACAGAAAAGTAGGCCACCATTTTAAATTGGTTTTTTTCTGGCATTATAGGACAAGGAGAAATTAACATTAGGTTACCATTTTTATGAGTTTATAGGGACAAGAGTAAATTCTATGTTAGAAATGTTCGTACGTTTTATATTTTATAAATTCTATATGAAGCTCAAGTAGGGAGGAGTTTTAGAAATGTGTAGGAATCCTAAATTTTACAGTTCTCATTCACGGGCAGCCAGTTGTATTTTTTCATAAAGCTGTTAGATTTTTCTTTTATCAGTTTCTGATAAACAGTGGCATATTGCAACATTGTCGAATGAATGCAGTTATTCTGTCAGCCTACAATTGCCTATATACTTGGCCGGCAAATGCATGTGTCAAAAAATTACAATTTAAATTTTGGTTTTAAGCAAGTGTGGAGTAAACATTTTTAACGTCTATCTCTGACGATTGTTAAATAGAAACTAAGCCATATTCAGGTCATAATTGTAACAAATAATTTTAACCAATGGGCGCCCATATTCTGACCCACTATTTTGCCAAAGTCAGGTTAGTTAATACAAAATCGTGTTTTTCCTTAGATTTTGAAGACATGCAGAGCAAACTTTTATTGCCGATACCAAAGCTATGATTTCTGACATACACAAACCCAAACTAAACTCTAAACTTCATATGATCAGTGAAATGTACCCTATGAATAAACATACAACGGTTCTGAATTTTTGGTGTGCAAGTTTTTAGAAACCACAAAACTGAAGTAACATAGCCTTTTGTTTCACGTAAACATTGGGATTTATTCAAAGATGGAGGTGGGGTGGGGGCTTACTCAACAGGTTACTGACCATAGCAAATTAGTAGTAGTCGTAGTAGTATTAACTTTCATGATATGTGAGAGAGATTATAAAATGTGTAAGTGTAAGTCAATGTGAGTGTATGTTTGAAACGCTGAGAGAGAGAAAGAAGTAGGTATATCATAAAATGTGTGTGAAAGACTGAGAGATAGAGGGAAGTAGGTACATCATAAAATGTGTGTGAAACACTGAGAGAGAGAGAGAGAGAGAGAGAGAGAGAGAGAGAGAGAGAGAGAGAGAAAGAGAGAGAGAGAGAGAGGTACATCATTGACTGTGTGTGAAGCACTGAGAGAGAGAGAGAGGTACATCATTGACTGTGTGTGAAACACTGAGAGAGAGAGAGAGAGAGAAGTAGGTACATTATAAAATGTGTGTGAAACACTGAGAGAGAGAGAGGTACATTATAAAATGTGTGTGAAACACTGAGAGAGAGACAGAGAGAGATAGGTACATCATAGACTGTATGTGAAACACTGAGAGAGAGAAGTAGGTACATCATAAAATGTGTGTGAAACACTGAGAGAGAGACAGAGAGAGAGAGAGAGAGAGAGAGAGAGAGAGAGAGAGAGAGAGGGAGAGAGAGAGAGAGAGAGAGAGAGAGAGAGAGAGAGAGAGAGAGAGAGAGAGAGAGGAAGAGAGAGAATTTAACATGGAACGGGTGGGCATATATGTGTGTGCGAAAGAGAGTTTGAGAGACAGAGAAATATGTATATTACAAATTGTGTGTGTATGAATATATGATTCATACTTTACAAAAATCAATTCAATACATAGGCACTTACATTTTTGTTTCATTTTCCCATGATTTACAATGAAAGTTCAAGAACACACCAGACATAAAAAAATCGCATTATAGTAAATCAGAGCTTTGAAAATTTTCACAGAATTGAATGGCATCAACACTAAAATGCTTTTATTTGCTCCACATTCAAGACATACAGTGCAAAATATTACTGCTGATGCCCAAGTTAAGATTTCTGATACTGCAACCTTATAATGTGATAGTTTTTGAAAATAGCAAACATCATATAGAATTTTTCGGCAAGCTAAAGATTGATTGTAACATTTGTTTGTGTCTGCAAGTTTCAAAACGGCAAAACTAGAATAGCATAGCCTACACAAACATAAGTAAAGAGAAGTACATTTGGAGAGAGAGATACTTTAGTCAAATCATATTTGAATCAAAAATCATTATGAGAATCCAGAAGCTACGCGATGACGACGTTCCGTGTCGCCGCATACGATGAGAGAAGTATATGCACAAGTTCATGCTCGCGATTTTGAAAAAGACATGTGTGATTCTGAGCCAACGAAATACACATCCACCAGACAGAGAGAGTCAAGATCAGCCAAGGAAGAAAGTCGTTTGGTAGTTCTTGAAGATTATTTTCACATTCCAGATACCAAAAAAAGTGACTTCCAGAAAATGTAGAACGGTTTTTTGCAATTATACGGTTAAATTGAAGCAATTTAAGTCCCAATGGTCGTCATGTCTTTGTTGGTACTGCTCATATATTTGCCACAAATAATCTTTTGGTAAACAAAAGCCAAGAAATGTAGTCACTAACACGCCCACAACACGGCGTCCAAAATTCAAGGAAATCTTCTCGACTTGTGGAATCAGTTCTTTTAAATGTACTTGGTAATCCACTAAGTCTTGAACAGTGTCACTGGCTTTATTCCATGTAATTTGGTGTAACACTGAACACAGAAGTCATGGCAAGCCCAGTCTTATAATGCCTTCGCCGTTGATCAATGTCTGACCATTGGAACATTTTCAAAGTAATTAGTCTAATTATAACATTCAGATACCAATTGTTCTTTGCGTTTCGCTTAAAGCTGTACAGAGCAGTGGTAAATGCGTTCTTGCATCTCAGAGGGTAGATTCTGAATGTGCTCTTCTAATCTGTTCATTTACAGGAATATATTCTAATCATTTTATCATTTTCAAACTCATAACTTTTTTTATAGCAATCAGATACCAATGGTTAAAACATCTATGTCAAAGAGGATGCAATAGTTCTTTTTGTAAACAGTAAATTTGCAAGCCTCACAAACGTGAAACGCTTTTTTTTTTTTTTTCGCTATTGGTTTTCTTAATAATAAAAGTAGTTTGTTAAAAAAAAAATTTTGCGTATCACTTGTAATAAAATGTTTATTACTTGTAAAATCTATTCATTCTAAACTATAAACTAGATATATTAACAACTCTGCTAGTGGTCAAAGCTTAGAGGGGTTGTAGGTAGAGACAAAATATAAAAAGATAGGGTATGCGAAAAGTCTAGTCCACGGAAATTGATATGCAAAAATCCTAATTCCAGTCAGTAGATAATATATGATATTTTGGACCACTAATTAATTTAAAATATAGGAATTTAACATTGAGCTATAATTTTTGGTTTTGTGTCTCTGTGACCTCTAACGTGAAATGTAATGCTAAAAATGCCCAATGGTTTAACATTATGAATCTCTATGCCCTCTAACGGTAAATATAATGTTAAAACTTCACTACACTTACTAACCAATACGCCATTTGGAATGACCAACACTCAGTTATCTACTATCCAAAACCCATTTCCTACTATCCAACACCCACACTATACCATCAGCACTCCATTTGGAGAGACCATCACATAGTTATCTGCTATCTAAAACGTCGTTTGGAGTGATCTTTACTACCTTTTTACCGTCCCTCACTAGTTATATACTATCAAATACCCACACTTTACCATCAACACGCCGTTTGGAATGACCAGCACCCAATTATTTACTATCCAGCACCCAGTTATCTACTATTCAACACTCACTATATTATCAACACGCCGCTGGAGTGGCCAATATTCCACACTTACTATCCAATATGCTGTTATAGCAACCAAAACCCAGTTATCTACTATCCAACACCACCACATTTACTATCCAAAGAAAAGGGGTAGGAATTTATACAAACGATACTTACAAACACACAAATATGCTATCACACAAGAGGCTAGGATCTAAAAGAAGGGGAATGAAATCACACACACGTACTTTACAAGCTGTGGTTTCTTATATGCTCGATAAGTTTAGTATTAATAAATCATCTG
Organism: Margaritifera margaritifera; assembly: GCA_029931535.1. Classification (NCBI taxonomy): domain Eukaryota; kingdom Metazoa; phylum Mollusca; class Bivalvia; order Unionida; family Margaritiferidae; genus Margaritifera; species Margaritifera margaritifera. Next base: position 26,341 of record JAQPZY010001312.1, on the reverse strand, counting down.
GACTGGATAGCATTTGTTCACGAATTCTTAAAATTGTTGCACCAGTAATAACAGTGTCATTAACCCATATTATAAACCTAAGTATAATGACTGGTAACTTTCCAGATACCTTCAAATGTGCAAAGGTTACACCTATCTTTAAGAATGGAGAAAAGTATGAAATCCAGGGAACTACAGATCAATATCCATTCTATCTATATTATCAACATTATTTGAAAAGCAAGCAGCTATGCAGGTCTATGAATTTTTTAAACTTTCTTTCTATTTCATAAGGCACAATCGGGATTTAGAAAATATCCTTCGTGCCAAATAGAACTCACCAAATTAACAGATCTTTGGCTATAAGAAATGGATAACTGTTCTTTAAATGGTATTGTTTACCTTGACTTCAAGAAAGCCTTTTACCTAGTTGACAATGAAATTCTGCTGCCAAAGTTTAACTGTTACAGGTTTGATAATTCTTCTTTAAACTAGTTTAGATCATACCTAAACCAATGGACTCTAAAAGTAACCACTGGCATTGTTAGCTCACATACTCGCACTATTCATTCAGGGGTCCCTCAAGGCGGTTTCATACCCACTACTCTTTCTTATTTATATAAACAATCTTCCATTAAATAATGAATCCACAAATACCGATTTGTTTGCATCTGATGCAACCTTGTATACATCTAGTTTTGATACTGAAGTTATCCAAACACGATTAGACTCTGACCTTATTAGAGTTCAAAATTGGGCACAGCAAAATAAGATGGCAATTAATAAAGGTAAAACAAAATGTATGATTTTGGGGACATCACAAAAGCTACATAAGTTAGGGAACCCAAAATTATCTCGTACAATAAATAATCGTCATTTAGATACTATCAAACATTAAAAGCTTGTATATATGTCCGTCGATAATAAACTACAATGGGATGGCCATATTGGCAAGCTTTGTAAAGCACTGTCATCTAAAATTGCCCAATCAAGAAATATTAACTTACCGAAACTCGCATTCTACACTACAATTCATATATTCTTCCAACAATGGATTATTGTTTAACTGTATGGGGAAACTGTGCCAAATTTCAGCTTGACAGGGTTTATAAACTTCAGAAAAGTTCAACACGCATTATTTTTCAATGCATCTGTTGATTATTCATCAAAAGCATTGTTTACAGAAATAAAATGGTTTACAATATATGAAAGAATTAACTTTTACAAGACAGTTCTTGTATATAAATGTCTTCATGGAGCGGCACCAGAGTATCTTCAAGATTTATTCAGGCCTTATTCAATACATTACCAGTTTGGTTTACGTTACATGGAATTTTCATTTCGAAATAAGTTTTTTTTCATCTTTCAATATTGGTTTTTCAATTTATTTTTTTAATTTTTGTTTTCAATTTTCATTTTGAAATTTGGTTTATCAATTTTCAATTTTTAATATTCATTTTCAATTTTCATTTTCATTATCAATTTTCATTTTCAATTTTAATTTTTAATTTTTAATTTTAATTTTCAAATATTTGTTTTTCAATTTTCATTTCTTAATTTTCATTTTAAATTTTCATATTCATTATCAGTTTATCATTTTTTTTATTTTATTTCATTTTCATTTTCATTCTGAAAATTTGACACTTTTGAGACAAGAAAATACATGTTCCAGTTAAGATATCATAATAGTTCAACTTTGACGTTTAGACAGTTTATGAAGTAGGGCCTAGACAGCAGCCAATAAGCACTATGCCTGCATATAGATTAAATGATTGACTGAAGGATATTTCTCTCAATATATAGTTTGGCCCAGGTTAATCCCACTCAAGTTACAATTATCAAGAAGTCATATAAATGCAGCAGAAATATGACATGGATTCTAATTTAATCAGGTAAATTGTTTCCGCTCATGACATGCGGTATCAGGGTGAAATTTGGATGAACAGACTTTGGATCAACAAGACTAGGCTGCTCAGACAATTAGGACAGCACTGCCATGCGCTATGCAAGGACATACATTTGTAGAATTCAGTGATATCTCAAAAGTAGTGTAGAAAAATCCATTTGAAAGCGAAAAAAAAATCATACATCATATCTGCAAACCTTACTTTAATTTCATCACTGAATCCCTTTATAAAGAAAATTCCCCCTATTCTTCAAAGGGGGGGGGGGGATTTCCTCAAAATGTTCACTGCATTCTGTAAGATTCAAACTATCCGCACCGGACATTGCAAATTTTCCATGACTGCATTAATTGTGAAAATTTCCTCATTGCCTGTGTACCAGTATAGCCAAAGTAGAAATCTGCATGTCTTTCAGGATTTTGAGTTCCAACAGCTATACAGAGTGAGGATTCAAAGCTCTCCAAGCTCACAGCCCACCACACAATGTCAGCTTGTGGCCATTTCCTCCAGATTTGGCCTGACGCTTGTAGCAGTTGATAAAGGTATACGAATCTTTACCTTCAGACAACCTATCATTTTTTTATCTCACCGGCACTAACATATTATGATAATGAGACTAACAGTCAGCATCGAGATTCACACCTAGAGACAAGGAAATCCCACTTGAAGGATTCCATTGTTTGTCGTGAGGCTGCAATTGTCTTGAGCTAATTGTAACGTTTTTTCTTGAGTTTATACGAGTCTTAGCATTGTGCTTATGCTAAAAATATACCACAAAACCCATTTATCAAATTTTTAGGTGAAATTAAACGACATTTCATCCGTGCAAGTAAACAAGACATGTGTTTGTCATCACAGCTGGTTAAGTTCTGAATTAACCTTTTACATGTATAACAAGTTTTTCTCCAATGCTCTGTTAGTTTTTTTTATGGCGGCTGAGACAACGCATTTTGCATAACCCCAGTTTTGTCAAACATTATATTTGTCAGCCTACGAATCTACATCTGAGACTTATACTTATACTACTACTACTACTACTTCCACCACCGCCACTAGTACAGTGAAACCTGTTTTGGGGGATTATCCATTCATATGCTTAAGACAGGTATTCTGCTAAAAGAGGTCATCACATTACTGAATTTCTGTTTGTTTTCAGGAGAAAAAAAATAGTGCTGCTCTCTGAAAACAAACAAAAATATGCTATTCAGAGTCTGAAAACAAACAAGCAAATGAAAAATTCCAAACCGAAGTGACCAAATTCATGCAGATACGTGTATGGATATTTATAAGATTAATCTTGTATCAGATTGGCTGAGCTTGTTACCACATCTAATTTTGCTCCAACTTAATAAATAAGCTTACATTATCATTGTCCTACACAGGTTCTATAAAAAGTGAGATCTGCTAATATTAATGAGATGATCTTGCATCTGACTGGTTGAACTTGCTTTGTCTCTAGATCTAGAGACTATATTTATCATCCAGTTATTTTTATATAAAACTTTGTAAATATGTTTATGTCATCAAGATCTTGGCTGATACAAGAGACTATGCATACTAATTATCCTCTTATCTTTGGAAAGTAAGTTTACCAGACTATATTAAAATGCAGTGTAAAATGGACTTTGCGTTACTTTCTTGCAATATTACATAAGTCTGCTTAGTGATATGGTCAACTGTTAAGTTATGTAAGTCAGGTCATTGATATCAAGTCCACTTGGGCTTCCATGTTAGAGTATGGATTGACTTATTAACCACCAGCTTGAAAACATTATTTGAATGCAATATTCTAGAAAGTTTGTTAACAAAAGAAATATCTAAAAATAATGTAAATTTTAGATTGCAAATCCCTTTCATTTAAGATAACGTCATTATGAAAAAGCCTGAAAATCATGTTTTACTTAAATGAGTTTATCCATAAACTGCTATAAATACAATCAGGGCCTTTAAGTCAGTTATTATAATAGTAGATATGGAGGAGTTTCTGGAAACAAGTTTATATAAAGAGATAAAATATTGTAATATTACACCATAAATAGAAGAAGAAAAAGATAATTGTTATACAATTTAAGGTCAGGTTTAAAGTATGGAATAATTTGTATCGTATTTGGGAATAAAAAAATCAGTAATTTTGACATTTACTTTTGTGGCAAACTTTAGAAATTTTGTATATTCTATCATATAGAATAATGCATACAAAAATAAACTTTAGTATCTCCTTATGATGTGCTTGTCCATACATACAGGATTTTACTTGAATCTCATTTCGTATCATATTTTTCATACAAAATCAGTCATTATTTATCATCAGTGCTTTGGGAGAGTCTGAAATCATTCAATGAGTTTCATAAATTTCATGTGAAATTAACCCGAATGGATGATTTTATTTATTACATAAGCAGCCTTTTATAAAAGTTAACTTGTATGACTAAATTGAAATCTGATGGTTCTGATGTAAGACTGATATATTTTATAACATTTTCATTGATATTGTATGCAAATCAATAATATCATGAATAGGAAATGGCTGTATAAAAATTCCATAATAATGACATCATGTGAGAGTGTTTCATTTGAAAAAGATGTATTCTCATGGCTAGTTTTTACCCCTCCCAATTGCTTCGTAAAAAGCTCTCTACATTTTTACTAGGTTTCAGATCACAAAACAAACTCCGATTGATAAGCAACTTACTACTCTGACAAAATAAACACTCAATAAAATATAAATTATGTCATGGACTTCTTTGAAACAGGTTCCACATATGTCCCTAAAAAGGTCTTTAAGGGCTCAATACTAATTAACAGCTATTTCCTTTGAATTATTCACCTTCACTTACGTTGTGACTCCTGTGAGAATGAATTAGTTTGACGATTGATACATATGAACTAGCTAATTATTCAATTTAAGAATTGTCTTTTCTTCTTTAGTTTCTTTTTCTTTTTGCGCAATACGGAATCTCCATAATCAAACAAAATAACCACTAATATATCTCGAATTTACAAATGGAGAAGGAAATACGAATAGCTCAGACCCACAGATCTTTACAATAATATGTTGTTTTTTTCACACCTTATATATTCTGTTTGTGTTTTTTTGTTTGCTTTGTTTTGTTTTGTTTGTGTTTTTATGCAGGGAAACAGAATGCCTACAAAAAAATTTGATTACACTACTACGTCCAAAACTAAACAAAAAGCATAGCACAAAACTGAGCCTGCATAAAAATGTTGCGACTTTGAATTCGCTATAATATTGTTTATCGTAGATCTAGAGTCTAGGATGCAAGGTTGTGTGGATTATGCCATCGCAAAATTTTTATGTATTTTGTGAATATATCGTATTTACAGATTTCACGAAAATTGAATGGCGCTAAAATATAATTACATACATTGATTAATTCCTAAAAAATGTGGATGAAATAATATCATGTCTACATGGAAACGTGAGCAATCTGCATATCTAGTTACACAAACTTCGACTTTCGGAGATGGTTAGAGCGGGTTACAATAAACACCCAAATATACCCCAAATACACGCAAATATACATTTGATACGCGTTATATATAAAGCATATGTTCCTTAGATATCATATATTACAAATATCAGAAAAGAAGAAAAGTTGCAGTAGATGATTAAGAATTTCTTTGCATAGCATAACATACAGTTCAGTGTGTGATTTTTAACACGCTCATGTGTACTACTGATATGTATAAAATCACGTTAAAGTTATTTTCTTATTTTTTTAAAAATTGTTTATAATGACATAACAATGAGCACTATTGAATATGTATTTGCTGTTTTCTTCTCTACTGTTTTACTGACGGCTTAATGGAGAAAAACGGATGAAATTGAACTCAAATTGAATGATAAAAAAAATAATTAAATACCAAGGTGCATAAATTCGGTTGGCAAACAAAGAATTAAATATGAGTTGATTTTTTTTCTTTTCGCTAAACCAGAATATTTTTGCGTATAGAGGTTCTATGAGACACGTTTACAACACAAAATGCTCTTTACAAAAAGGGGTGGAGGGTGGGGAGGTGTTTTTGATAGTAGTAGACGTTGTCTTCGTCACTACATTACGGGGTGGGGGGAGGGAGGGGAATAGAATTAATCTTTCTTGATAATGGGTGATCCTGATAAGGACCGTTGTTTTTTTTGTTTTTATGTTAGAGTTCATTTTAGAGGTGGTTGACACCTCCCTGGCTTTGCCCTGCATACAGGGCAGCTCCCCCTCCATGTTTCTTCACTTTGTTTACATGGAGCTGTGAAAGCCGACGGAAGATGAGTCGCTTCTGGCTCCCAATTTTCTTCCATCATGGGGTGGGGTCTAATTGGAATTTTGTTTTCCTTCTCCTCCTCCTCCCTTTTCTCCACTTCATTAAGGAGGTGCCAGGCCACCTCTAAATGAACTCTAATCTGTCTCACAATTTCTATTGTGTTCATCTTGATAGATAAAACGGGGTAGCTTAACCGGTGAAGACGTGGTTTTAATATACTAGAAGCGCGGACGTGAAGGAAAACATCCCTTACACCTAAAAAACAAAAAAAAACATCACCCCACTACCCTGCGTCTGACGTCATTCATTCTACATCATTCTTGGCTTCGCGGAGTTTACACTCCATGAACCCTGACTCTAAAAAGCGCGGACCTAAAAGAAACTACTTTTGATATAAAATCAAACTTACACACATCATACCATCCCTAAATTTTTTTGGAAGGAAATTTTTTAAAAACAAATCAAACCCACAAACACACTATCTCCATGTATTTTTTTTGGGGAAGGGAAATTTTTTTTATATATCATCAATCACACACCACACAAATCATATAAGGGGAGAAGGGTTTTTTTTGTTTGAGGAGGTAGACTATCAGAAAAAAAATAATATATATATATATATATAAAAACACACACTTATAAATATTTTTGGCAATATTGGAGAGTAGTAATCTTTTTCTAGAGATTGGGTGGCCCTAAGAAGGGCCGTTGGGTTTTTTTAAGAAGTTATGTTTTTAACTTCTTAAGGTAGATGTAGCCGTGGCAGTAGCAGCTCCAGCAGGTCGGCCACGTTTAGCGATAGTTGGTCTTACCGCTTTCAGACAGGCAGGTCTCTTTCGGGTGAAAGAGAAAGCAAATTCCTCGCAGTCAATCTTGCATTGGACTTCACCGTCAAATAGTTTGCTGGACTGCTGCTGCATAAGTTGTTGCTGTTGCTGCTGTTGTCTTTGTTGCTGCTGCTGTAGGCGTTGTCCTGCTTCCCATTCTGTTCTTTCTCTAAGTATTTCTTCTCTCAGGACCTCTTCTACTAGATCATGAGCCATTTGAATGAACGTCATCGTCTTTCTCTCTGGGTTGGTCTCCATCAAATGATTCTTCACCCTCATTATGTTCACCATAGCTTCATTCAGCTTTGTAATCTTGGTGGCAGCCATCTTCTTCTTCTTTTTCTTCTTGGAACTGTTGAGATCTTGACGAGTCAACGAGAATGACTACACTGGCCAGTGAACCGACTTATATGCTTAACGCGCGGACGCGATGGAAAACATGGTAAGGTTTTTTTTCAGATCGACAGGGAGATCATAGATAGAGGTTTTTTTAGATCGATAGAAAGAGAGAGAAAGAACATATTCATTTTTTTTCAAATTCAATAAAAAACAACACAACACCATTTTTTTTTAAAACAATTCACAAAAATTTGTTTATTCAACAAGAACTATTCTAACATTATTAAAAAGTAACCATGTAACAATGAAAATTTTTTCAAACAGGAACATATTTACAAGGTTGACAACGTTGGGAAGGTAAAGTAAATGTGAAACTTTCTACATGGACATCATCATTTTGATGTACACTACGATTGTGAGCTAAAGACAAGAGATAACCATAACGTTGACAAAAACCATTGTTGTACTTTAGCATCGTTTCTAACATAGTCACTATCAAAATAAGTCAGTAAATGTTCTACGGAATATCCAAGACTACGTTGATGAAGATAATGAACACAATATTGTCCACACACCATAGAATCCGATCCTTGTAGTCTCACATTATTGAATCGAGTCAAGACGGCATTTCTTCTCATAAACTCGATAATGTCTTTTTCCAAAGGAGGTAATCCATAAGAATCAAAATATTCCACGCCACCACCATTGTGATCGTTGGGAAAGTACACGGCAATCCAATGGGTTCCTGGTAGATGACTGTCGTCAGTATTGATGACATAAGCATGAACGTTTTTTGGTTTACGATGAGGTAGTTCATCTTTAGCACATACCACAGGATTCCAAGAAGAAGTGTAGGAACTGCGATTCAATAAGTAATGAAGTTCCCTGGTATCCATTTTTTTGTCTTCAACAATGGAAATAACTCACTATCAATTCACACCTGACTTTATGCTGGAATGTTTCTGTCTTGTAATTCCAGGAATATTCACGTCGGATAGGCTCTGCACTCTGTTCAATGAGTCCTTCGATCCGTTTGATCTCCAGAGAAGTAAGTGGAGGAAAAGAAGAAGTCCGCAAGACTTTATACCATTGTTTCAACACGTGTTCATCTGAGAGTTTTGACCAGGCCGTTTCCAAATATTCATCCAATTGTTCTTCACCTGTCATCATCATACATTTGTCGTGTTGTATCTGACTGGGATGATCGGTTTGACATCCATAACATTGTTCTTTAATCAGACTGTTAATGATTGGACTCAATTCCTGAGCATAACAGGTCACTAACTGTTTTTCGTGTTCTGGCCATCGAGAAGCAATAAATCCAGTAAACTTTGGAACACTATTATTCTCTTCTTCTTCTTCTTCTTCTATTCGAGGTACTGAATGAATGACTTTGTCATTATCATCCTCCTTTGTGGTAGTTGGTGACTGTTGAATCACTTCACAAAATCCCTCATCTATCTCCATAGGTTCTACGTTCTGCATCTTTGTTTCTTCTTCTTCTAATAGTCTAGAATGACTTCTCTCAAACTGTTGATCTCTAGAGTGTTATCAAATTCTGCATACAAGACGACGTTCACTGTCTCGGCTAGAGGAGCTGTAAACTGAAGTTCCACACGAAGGGGGCCTGATTTTATAGGGTGGAAATGTCCTTCATCGCTGCCTTGGTCCGGAGTGAAATCAAAACCCCACAAGGCATACCCTCCTGCAAAATCCTCGTACGTAATGCCGTGGCTACTGTCGCGGCCTAACTGTCCTGTGGCTTCAAACAGGGTCAAGTAAGATCGTAAGTAATTTTTTGCGTTGACGCTAAAGTCAGGTTCAAAAGGTCTGGTACACAAGGTCTTGCCATCTCGACTGACTTCTATCTTGGAGACGTTGAAGTGCTGAAACTGGAACGGATTCTGATCGTGGACTCCGTTGAAGGCTGAATTTCTGACCATACCAATAATCAAACGTTTGGGGAGCTGACCTTGGAAGATGTGATCTTCGACTATGGATCGGAGTCCAGCGGCCACAGTAAAGGTTTTCACTTCCACACGTCTAAGAGGATACTTAGCAGTGGTTCTGCTCAAGGATTGACTGATGTCGTTAGCTACTTTTGGTAAGACTTCTACACGTCGCACGTAAAGTTTGGCTTCTTGGATGATGGTTTTCCACTCGTTAGCAAAAGCCATCAAATGGAAAGCGACACTACTGCTTTTCAGTCTCAGGCGTACATCTACTCCATTGAATAAATACTTGTCTTGCAACCACATGTCCAAATGCAAACGATCCATCAATTCTAAACTGTGCCCTCTGATTTTCTTTCGACGGTCGTTAAATCCCACATTGTGCGGCTCTGCTGGAGTTATTCTTGCATTAGCAAAATCAGCACCCTCAATCCTCGCCGGTTCTGACACCTCTGTGTCGTTGAAGGAACCCTTGGTGTCAGGTTTCCAGACCACTGAAGCATCCAGATGAGTGTTCTTGGCATCTTTTCCGTACGACAAGAGATTTTCCAAGTAAGCACGGTAAGGGTAAGTATTTAAACTGCTGCTGACCAGTTTGTTATTCAAGTACAAATCTATTCCACTGAACAAGGAATGCATGAAATTATTGACGGGAGCGACTCTCGAATTGCCATCAGGAAGGCTGTTGTCCGTTTTCTTTACTTGAAGTTTCAGGTACAAGTAGCTGTCATTCAGATCGATGTAATCTTCGGTTTGTCCTTTGATTTCAAATTCGATAGGAGCTGAATCCGACAAAGACGATACAGGATGAAATTCTACCCATTGGGATTCTTGCATCGTCATCATGGTGGGAGGCATGGTAAACATATCCAGTTCTGACTTGGTAGATTCGCAAGAATCTCGGTGCATCATTTTCACAGTTTAATAATCAAACACGTCTAATTCTCTACTAGTTCTTCTTCTTTTCCTATTCTTTCTGGAAGTACTACCATGTGTTCTTTTATGAACTTTGAAAGGATTTCGAGCTCGTCGTCGTCGTCTCTTTCTACCTTGTCCTTGCTGCTGTGAAGTAATGCCAGAGCCTGAAGCGTGAAGCGTATTTATAGGATTTTCTCGGAGACCTAAAAGATCTTTACCAGTGGTCATCAACACATTTTTGCCTGCTCTCATAAAGGCTTCTTTCGGATTTTGTTTGTCGATGAGGACATTTTGCAAAAATTCTTTTCCTTGTGTCAAAGCTTCATCTTTTAAGGCATGAAATCATCGAGTCACCATCGGTTTCAAAATAGGAGCTACCGTCCGAAAGGCTGATTTTAACATATCTCCTAAACCATGTCCTCGTTGTCGAGCCACTCCTTGGTACACTGGATACATTTTTTTGTTACAATTCGTTAGAGAACTTGTTTTTTTCGAAAATGTAGTTTCACCGTGACTTTTCCTTGGTCAATGAATGGTACATCTTGTCCTAAATCTCCTTTTATACTAATCTGGACACTGTCAAAATACGATTTACTGACTGAAAGATAATGAGGATGTACAAATTCACGGTGAACGTGAAACGTGTTTCCACCTTCTTCGTACGCACCAGCAGCAGTATCCACTTTGAAAGGAATGACTCTTAGTAAGGGAGCAGATGTGTGTCCCACCACGTTGTACTCTACCACATCGGAGTACACAAACATTAAATTTAGTCCCATGTTCAATTCCAAAGGGTGTTTAAAAGCATCTGCGGATTCTATGTCAGTTGAGATGTTTCGATTGGTATACTTTTTATTTCCACCCAAAATGGCATACAATCCAGAAGAAAATTCGATGCTCATGAATCTTCTCTCCTCGGAGGGTATGTTTCTTTCTTTAGCAGTTTTGTCGTCAATGTATTCATTATTAGTTTTATCCAACATAGCAAATTCTATGTGGAAACGGCGTGCCACCTCATTGAAACCGATTCGTACATGTTTATGGTTTATTTCCAAGGCTTTACCAAATTGCTTTTCAATGGTGGACTCAAGGGTGTCCCACAAATGTCGGCAACTCAAATAATACCCCGTAGGAATTCTCAGGGTATAATGCCCAAAGACCCTTATGTCAGAATCTTTTTATTTTTTTGGATCTGAAAACTTTTTGAATGCTCCCTTCATGTCTGGATTTTTTTTGTCTCCTTCCCAGATTTTAGGATCGTCTTTTTCTAATTCATCTTGTATATTTTTGTTCAAGATTTGCACAACCATAGTGTTTTGAGTTTTGTTGATGTTCATGATTTGCGTAGGATGAATGATTTCTACCAAACCCACTTCCCAATGAGCATCGTGATCCAATTGGATGGATTGAGGCAATTTGGTGGTGAAACAACATAATCTGTTGTTGGGAAACACATCCATGGAACTGTCACTAGGTAACGTTAAATAAAATTGGTCATTCATAGTTCCAAAGTGGTGGTTCTGGTGTCCGAGGTGTCACTCAAGTGGACAGAAGAAGGATGTTCAAAAGGTTCCAAAAGAGGACTGGTATTATGGTGACTGGAAGAAGAAGATGGACTGGCGTTGTTGTGGTGACTGTTGTCGGTCGTGGTCGTAAATTTCAAAGAGGGACTGGGTAAAAGATAACCGATGCAACTGCTGAGTAAAATGGTCCACAATTGTTTGTCTCCTTGTTGTAAACTCAAATTATCAATCGCTGCTCCGATGACACAATACCCTACAAAGATTTGGCAGAAAAAGACGATTTGATTTTTAGGCACACGTTCTCCACACCACACCCAAAGTGGTTGTTTTTGTAATTCTTGAAGAGAAGAACTCTGTGAAGGAGTCGTTGAAGTCGTCGTCTGGGTGGCTACTGTGTTGAATGGCATGTTGTCAGTTTACTTCTTTTTCTTTTTATAGTCGACGACTTGAGAAGCTGCAATCCAAGAATCAAAACTAGGTGGATATCCTTTCCAACGTACTTTGACTTCTTCTATTCGTCGTTTACCAACTTTGCGTGTTCTTTGTTCGAGAATGCTTTCGATATCGTACAAGGTGTCTTCTTTTTTAGTCACTCATTGTAACTCAGGCAAGTAAAATGTTCCTTTGAGTACTTCACCGTGCATGTCTTCCAATTTATAGACGGGAGGATCACGTCCACGGACGGGGGTAGTGACACGAAACAATTCGGTAGTTCAGTTAGGTAAATAACCTTTGTCAAATGTACGTTTGGTTTTTCCGATACGAACCCAATCTCCCGTCTTTAACTCCAACAAGGGTGTTTTCTTTTTTTTTTTTGGTCTGCTGGGGTGAACCAAATAATTTATCAAACACAGACACTTCGTTTTCAGGGCTGACCTCTTCGGGGGCACATCCAATGCTACGATGGTACGATTGATTGTACGCTTTGACCAAACGAGGTAACACGTCGATGTACTTGAGAGTATGTTGATGTGTAAAATATTTCCACATGCGTTCTTTCAAAGTTCTTTGAAAACGTTCCACAATACTGGCTTTGGTTTCAGGATTTTCGGTCGTAAAAAAATGAATTTGTCTTTGTTTCAATTCTTTTAGAAAAGCTTGGTTTAGAAATTCGGTGCCTTTGTCCGTTTGCCATCGTAAAGGTTGGCGTCCACTTTGTTTCAAGACCAATTTTAAGGCCCGTACCAATTCGGTACTGCTTTTAGAAGTCAAAGGCACGACCCAAGCAAATTTGGAAAACACGTCGATGACACAAAACAAATATTTGTGACCACGATTGTAAGTGGCTAAATGAGAGACGTCCGCTAAATCAGCTTGCCATTGATGATCGATCCCTTCCACTTGAGTGGTACTTCTAGAAAATTTACGTCGAATGGGTTTGTGTAACGTGTACGTCGATTGTTCTTGTAACCATCGTCGTACTTCGGGTAAACGTACACTTTTCAATTGACTTTTAGCAGCTCGATATAATTTTTGAACTCCTCCGTAACCAGCAGCATGGCCAGGATTGTAATAAATGGTAGCTAACAGTTTCTCCATGATGATGATTTTTTTCTCAAGAATAAGTTAACCAAGTCCCAATACTCTTTTCTTCGTGAGGTATCTTTTTGGATTGTTGTTTACGTGTCCGACGTGCTACTGGGGTAAAGGGAGTTTGATCAGGGGTCATCGGTTCTGTTTTGACTTCTTTCTTCACTTCTTTCTTTTTCTCTTCTGAGGGTAAAGGGGTAGACCTTTTCTTTTTTATCCAATCCGGGGTGGCTAACTTTTTTATTTTTTTAAGAGGTGGAGTTAGTAAAAACTCTTCTTCTTCTTCTTCTTTTTCTTTTTTGATAGTCACTTTAGGTTCGCTTTTCATCAGAGAATTAAAATCTCTCAGAGTGGGTGGAGCTGTTTCGTCGACTGCTTTTTGACGAAAGAGTTGTAGACGTTGTAAAAGTTGACCGTACCGTTGGGATTTTTCTGTTTCGGACACATCGTTACGTTCCATCAGGGATTGTATTTCTTGTTGTAACTGAGACATTTCGTTGAGATTAGGATTGGGTGGTAAATGAGGTATCCGTTGTTCGTTCCAACGATGAAATTCCATTCATCGTTTGTAAGGTACTAAAGTCAGTTTTCGTCCTTCCATTTCATCCAATGGTACCAAAAAGGTGTGGTCATTTCAGAGAAGGGTGGTCCTTTTTATCTTCTTTTTTTATCGCATGACCCCTCCTAAAAGTGGTCCAGCAATCGTTCCTAACAAAGGAGCGGCTATTTTTAACAACGGTCCTATCAACATAGGTAGAAATCCTCCTCGTTGTACCAACATTTTTTTCTTTTGTTGAAGAGGTATTTTCTTTTTGACCATTTGACGAAGAACATTCCGATGTTTCCCTAATTTTTGTTTCTGTATCTTGGACAAAGGTACTGTTCCTTTCAACACGTTCAAACAAGATTCACACACGGTATCGATGATTTCTTTAGGAGCTGTTTGAATGAGTTGTTTTCGCATGGGAGGATTGGATTTGGTCAAGACAGACAAGACATCCCAATGTTTAGCCAGACGAGGGGGAAGTCGTCCTTTTTTGCTGGTTTTGGTTTTCTTCTTTTTTTGGTGGTGGTGGTCGTGGTGTGCACGTTTGGGAGCCATCTTTTTTAGTCGGTAGAAAACAAGTCTGAAGTCTTTTAGCAGGGTACCCTTCTATTTTATACTGGAATACGTCTCCACTGATTGTCTGCACGACGTACCAACTTCACGAAAGGTCTGACTCGACGTTGAGGTGTTTTCAAGGGACTAAATCGTCTCAATTCTTGTTTGGATAAATCCACTAAACTTTGTAAGATGCCAGTTATTTCTTGGACTTTGGTTTTAGGGGATGGTACTTTGTGGGTGGCTGCTGCCATGGCTAAATCAGCTGAAGTCGACGGTCCCGACGGGGTGACTTTCGAAATTGGTTTCCATTTTTGCATCAAATTAGGAAACACGGATCTTAAGTCTGGTTTGACAGGCATCATGGTAAAAGAGGGTGGTGAAGAAGATAAAGAGGAAGAGGTGGACGCAAAAGGAGACCTCACCATCATGGGGGACTGTAATGGTGGTGATGATGGCAAGGGTAATGGTGGTGTTTTGCGGGTGTACGTTTGCGTCCTGGCTACAGTACCTCTTTTACGTCGGGTGTTAGTGGTGGTGGTGGCAGGTGTGGTTTTCTTCTTCTTCTTCTTGGCACGACTTTTCTTTTTCTTAGGGCTGGTTTTCTTCTTCTTTTGACTTTTCTTCTTCTTCTTTTTAGGTGATTTGGGTTTTTTGACTTTGGCTTGGGCATTAGGATCCCATTTCAAAAGGGAACGAATCATAACTCCTCCTAAAGAACCACTTCCACCAGGAGTTAAAATGATTTGTTTTTTAGTCCGTGAATCGATTCTAGGATCAGCCAGTTGTGACAATGCTACTTTATGTTTTTGAAAAAAACGTTGAGTTTGATGAGGGATGTGAATGATACCTTGTAGTAATTGACGTGCTGTCAAAGTAAACCATCGTAACACTTCTTTAAGACTCGCTTCTAACAAATGAGCACGGACTTGTGCATTTTTTTCACGACTGATACCATACAAGGCACGAATCAATTTAGCCGAAGGATGAGATTGAAAGGAAGTCATCTTCTCTCCAAAAAGGGTGTGTGACAGAAATGACGTCGTAGGTTGTTTTTATAGTTTGTTTTTTTTCAAAAATGGGCTGAAGGGGACGTGTAAATGACAGGACCTCCTTCTTGACCCCAAGAGTGAAAGATACTGGCACGAAATCTCAAATAGTCAGGAGTGGTCGGTTTTAAGTCGATGAGTAAATACTCGTGAGGGGTTTGAGTGGCATCGTCGTACGCATAATTGAGCCAAGGAGCCCCTAACTGTTTGGCTAACACTTGTACTTGAGATTTGTCTCTGGGGCTTTTAAACAAGACCACGTAATGAGCATTCAAACTGATGGTTCGATGGGCTTTACTTTGTTGAAATAAATTTTGTGTAATGTAGACAATACTAGCATTACGATGGTGTCCTTTTCGTGTAAACCAAAGTTTAATTTCTTCTTCGTCTTCTCCTAACATGTCATCAAAAATAACTAAATGAGTTTGACTCACGTCAGACACGATTCCATCGTCTTCGTGAGGAATACCATCCACAAAGGAAATGGTTTCTCCTTGACTTTCTTTCAATAACGTGTAAGACGGTTGCCACTCTTTGTAACACCACACGATACGCTGAGGTGGACAATCAAACAAATCAGTTTTGTGTTCGATCAATCGTTTGACAAATTCGGTTTTGCCTGAACCACTCGGTCCAGCAATCAACATGTTAAATGGATGGCGCAGATACAAAGCATTCCAACTTTGACGATCTAACTTTTCGTCAATCACTTTTACCACAGAAGAGGAGGAGGAAGCAGACGAGGTAATAGAAGAGGAGGAGGATGTAGCCATGATTGAGGTAAGAAGATTTTTGAGAAGAAGACAAAAAACCCAAGGCATTTTATACGTTTTCATACACGTTTATTTTTTTAGAAAAAAAAAAGTAACCAACCAACCAACAACAAATAACATATTTTTTTTTTACAAGTCATTCAATCTTTTACAGTACGAGTGAGAAAATAGGCAAGTAAAATCATCAGGTACACAATGAAGGCTCCTACTAAAACCATCAAACTGTCATATAAACACGTCAATGTACAACAATTGTTTCGTGTCCTAGTCATGAAAGACACTGTTTGTGGTAGTATTCTTCTGCTCGTCTTTTGTTTTTTTTTTGAATCTTCTGACGGTAGCGGTGGTGGTGGTAAAGAAGGGTGGTGGTGTTCCTCAAGAGGTATTGGAACCACAGTGGTGGTGCCAGGTACTTCTTCTTCTTTTTCTTCTTTTAGGGTTTCCCATTGAGGTTCCCATTTTTTCACTTTTAGAACCTTATGGATAAGTGGCCAAATCTTTGCTGAACTGGGCCACTTCTTGTAACCAATATTGGAAACCAAGGTTTCTCCAGGGGCGTACATCTTTCCAATGGAAAAGGCGTTGGTGTAACTCACTAGCAAAACACACTTCTTTAAATGTTTTATACACAGATAAAGTGTGACGAATGTCTTCTTCACATGGAAGTTCGTCACTAATTTTCATCACCACTCTCAACGCTTTACGTACAATGTTTCTTTCGTGGACTGATAAAATCAAGTTTTTATAGTCTTCTTCTTCTACTAAGCCCGAAGAAGAACACACGGTCATATTGTTTTTTGAAACTCAACAATTGAGTCCAAAACAACCACGGATCCTTCAAAAGAATCCAAGGCAAACACTTGTCCTCAAAAATAGTCCACAACGAATGTCCTGGAAAACGAATTCCAAGGTAAGAAGTCACTATGACACACACCACATAACGTCCAAAATTCAATGGACACAGTTCTTGTATCACTTGTTTATAATCCTCTAAGGTATGAATTTTATCTATGATTTCCTTCCACGGAATCCGTTTCACAACTGACGTGTAGAGTTCAGGCATACCCACTCTTTTATAGCCAGGCTGTGTCAAACAATACTAGACACTTAGTGGTGACGGGCTAGATCTTTGGCAAACTGTGGTACTTCTTCTAGCCAAGCATCGAAGCCAACACTTTTCCAGTCACGTACATCTTTCCAACCGCTAAGTTGTTGGTGCATCCAACTAACAAGGCACACTTCTTCAAACGTGTCAAGGCAAGATAAATTTGTTCTAATGTCTTCTTCCCCACTTGGAATGTTCATTACCACTCTCAACACTTTGAGTATAATTTCTCTTTCGTGTACCGATAAAGCATGAAGGCTCATGTTTGACTTCCTTCCACAGAATCCGTTTCACGAGTGACGTGAACAGAGACGTGCCGCCTCCTCTTTATAGGGGTTGATGGCTAAGGTTGGTATCTTGGGTGGCATGTTTTTATAGCCAGGCTCCCAAGGTTGATACCTTTTGAGAAAGTCTCCGTGAACGTAGCTATTGCAATATAAGTTTGCCAGAATCAGTCTTCTACGACTTTGGAAGATAGCATAGTTCACAGCTCGAGAAATGACTTTGAGTTTACGTTTCACTTGTAATTTCACAAACTCTTGGTAAATCTTTTCGCGCACATTCAAAGGCATGCCGCTAATGTACTTGGGTAAAGTTTCCGATTTGGAAAGAAATACCTCTCTTTTGTATTCTTCACGATACTTGTGATAGTCGTTGTTCAGAATCAATTTTCTGATGCGACGAAAGTAGCCATAGCCTTGAAATCGAGGAATCACTTGAAGTTTACTTTTCACTTGAATCTGAACCAACTCATCGTAAATCCGTTTTTGCAACTTTGAAGGTAAGTCACGAATTCGGTCTTGTAGAGTAGGCTTCTTGGTGACAAAATACTCACACACCAACCAAACGGAATCGGTAGGTAAAGGATATGAATATGATCCAACACAAGATTCAGTGATTATCCTATCTAATTTCAAACCATGAAAAGGCGATTCGTCTTGAGGGGACAGTTCTTCTAACAGTTTTTGGTATTCGTCTATGTTAGTCACATTTTTTTCCTTCACATCCTTCCATCGAATTCTATATTCCACTGCTACATTGTAGGTAGCCCCCACCAATTTCTTAAATTGGTGATGTAAATCTTCATCAATGTCTGACCATTTGAATATCTTCTTAGCAATCAAATGTCTTATCATCTTCAAATACCATTGGTTACAACAGGTCTGTCGTAAAGGATGTAACTGTTCTTTACGTTTCAGTTGAATCTGAACAAATTCTTTGTAAATCCGTTCTCGTATCTCCAAAGGTAATTTACCAATACGATCTTCTAAAGTAGGAGGAATATACTGAAAAATGCGTTCTTGTAACTCAAAAGGTAAACCACAAATAAGTTCTTCTAAAGAAGAAGTATTCTTCTCCTCCATTGTATTACTTCTTGGTATCTGGTTCATCGTATCCGTATTCTTCTCGAGCCACTAAAGGTAAGAACTGACAATGCGGAGACCATCGAGCATGTTCGATGTCAGCTAAGTCGTAAGGCTCCCAATAGCGAAGTCTCACACCGCAACTGAAACACTTCACTTGATCTCCAACTCCCACGTAAAAAAATCCAGATCTGGCTAAAGCTTCGGGTTTAGGTCCATTTAAATATTTTGGCCACTTGTCTTTGAACGACTCGAGACGATTTTCATACTTGGAATAGCCAGACACAGCCAAGGGTATCATCAATCCATTAGGTCTGCAGGGAGTACCGTTTTGTGTACGATTAGTAAAACATAAAGGGCGTCCTGCATCTTTTGAGTTGGATCGCCGGTGAGTGACTGAATCCACGATGTCACAACGTACGGAATCCGTCTGATCGTGTGATTCGGGGATACCAACGCTTACGGCATCGGTCTCGTCATTGCATGGTTCCGCATCGCACTCAAATTCCTCAAAACTGGAAAAAATACTCATCTATTTTTTTTCTTCTTGCTCGGTTCACGTGAAAAGTCAGAATGAAGGTTAGGCTTGGAAGGGGTTCCTTTTTTATACCTGTCGACTGTACCATCCGAAAAGTATTGTAATGTGATCCGTGGAAACGCTAAAGAAAGGTAAGCACAGTTTGGTGACCATCTGGTATGTTCCACGAGAGCGGATTTCTTACAATCCATACGAATAGTGGCACCACAACTAAAACACTGAACTTGTGTTCCTTGTCCAAAGTAAACAAAACCTGCTCTGGCTAAAGCGTAGGAAGTAGGTAATCCATTGTTCCTAAGTTTTTTGGTGCTCCATCGATGAGGACAATAACAATAGTCAGGCATGTGTTTAGGCCAATTTTTGAACGTTTTCAAGCGACTGTCACACTCACCATAGTCAGGCAAAGCCCATGTTGTTGTTGAAGACATCTTTTTTTTTTCAAGAGGAGGGTTTCCTTTTTTTATACTTCTGCAAATTGGCGTGTCCGTAAGGTAAAGTGGTGTGATCTGGAAGTCTCACTCTTTTTTGGTACACGATACGATACACTTTTTGAACAGGTCGAGTCACAATTTTATGATTTGGTAGGCGAACAATCTTGTGAGGTTCTAACGTGGCTACTTGAAAATCTTTCACTTGTCCAGACAGCAGAGCATTTTTTAAAACCTCAAAGTTCACGACTTGGTTAGTTCGATAATTCAGAGTCAACCCTTTGACTTTACAGGAGGTGTGAAGTTGACCTTGCGGGTCTCGGTATCGGTACCCATAATTTTTAGGGCCACCGCTAGCAAAACTCAAAATGGTATCTTGAGGGTGCTCGTCTGTCCAGGCTTCTAAACGATCTCCTTGAATGGTAGGGTGGGGGCAACCGGGGCGATGAATGTAAATGCAACTGTCAGTATCAAAATACAAGACACGATCTCCCAAGACTTCTAACGCTTCGTCGTACAATTTCAAACGAGCATGAGCAGTCACGTAAGCGGCAATGACTACGTTGCTAAAGTCGTCAGGTTTAACAAACTTGGGTTCTTCTTCGAAATTGACATAGATCAAATCCTCACGGACGATTTCGACGTGTTTAACTAGTATACTTTTGTTGTCCACCAATTCAAAGTAACGATAAGGATCGTCCACGTATTCCGTTTTGGGTAAGATCGTACGTTGAGCCATTTTTCCCCACAAACAATTCAACATCACTTTAGCAAACGATCTTTTTCCTTCATTTTTTTCTACGTCTTCTAAAGTGATTCCTTCGACGTCACGGTATTCTTCTTTAAATCGGACTTGGTCTTCGGGAGTCTGACACCACGAAGGATAACCACTAGCTTCTTGTTTCAGTTTGAGAAATTGGTTCACGTACCCGGAGAAAATGCCTGGATGATTAGTGGCGTCGTCCTTTTGGTATTGGGATGTAGTTGGAAAGTGCCAAATTTCATATACGTTCAATAAACGGTATCCACGATCCAATGCCCGAAACAATTCGACACTGACCCACGTTCCTGTCAACGACCGTTCTTCCTCCGTGTGGCGACAGGGATGATCTTGGTTGCACGTTTCGGCACACGTCCGACATAAAGGAAACATCAATTTTCCTTGACAATGGTGAGGCAAGATGGGATGAAACAAGTTTGTCGGAGGTAAGACTTTACATTTGATTAATCCTTCGTATTGACGAATGTGTTCCACATCAATGTGTTCTGTTAAAATTTCAGGGTGTCCAGTGGGAAAACGAGCATATTTGCACACCCAAGGATACAAAGAACACACGTCAATGTATTTGATTTCTTCTCCTTGGGATTCATTCACGTCGTACAACAAACGAGTGGCATTGGTTCGTCCTCCAAATAAACTGTGGCGTGGATCTAAAGGTTCGATGTCGGCTGCGTCGTAACTTTGAGCGATGGTTTTAACTTCAGGATCGGTTTTCAAACGTCGATCGTATTCGTGCTCCCACATTTCTACCACTTGGTATCCTTGACTTTCTAACTGGAGTCGTCGTTGACAAGTCTGTTCGTATAACTGTTCCATGGTAGAATCGGAATAAGGGCTTTCCATCTCTCGGTTAGGATAACAAGTAGGGCATCCGTGAAACAAACAACCCTGAAACTCGTACACAATGTGCGGGCTTTCTAAATCCCAACCATCCACGGAATAACCTCCAATCTTTTTTTCTCCTCCTCCGTTTCTAGCATGTTGTATCCATTTGTCTTCTTTTTCACATAAGTAATGAAGCCAACGTAAAGCTTTAGCCGAATATTGACGACTGGCAAAGGCCCACGTGTTGGAGTCAATGATGGCTAGTTGGTTCTCGGGCATGAAATTTTGTCTGTAGACTAAGGAACAGGCTTTAGGTAAGGTGGCTGCATCTTTCAAAGGATCGACCTCCGCACTATCGAGAAATAACTCTCGAAATTTTCCACAACAACGCCTTAAAATATCTACATCCGATTGACAATATTTGAGCATCTCTTCTTGAAAGTCAAAGGGATCGTTCTGGTGAGTACGGTACCAAGCGTGAAAAGCTTCTCGCTGTTCGGGTCGCATTCCATCGGGGTCGTAATCATGAAGGTCAGGTAAATGAGGTAGGACAGCCTGTTGATTAGCTTCCGTGTTAAAGAAGTGAGGAAAGTAACCTTTAGCCATTTCTGTCATGCCGAACGTTTTTGGCATTCGACTCAAAGGCATGGCTAAATAACTCATCGAATCTTTGAATTGGACTTGTCCTACTTTCATGTAGATGAGCTTTTTTCCGTTCATAGTGACTTCAGGGCGTTCGGTTCCATGGTTCAAATAATAATTGAGTAAAAACTGTCTATCGTATCCCGAAAAATTGTGAGCTATGACGGTGGCATACCGATGACAACTTCCGTAACGTTGAATGTCTTCTTCGCTCCAAGTGTCGTGGGTGGTGGGGGTCTAAAACCCATTCAGCAAACTCAGACAAAGTATTCACTCCACGAAAGATTTTTTCACGTCCTCCTGGAATACGACTACAATGAGGACAGTGAAAATGAATCGATTCTTGAATGCACTGATTACAAGCCCGATGAGCCACACAAAAATTAGGAATGTGAATGCCTGTTTCTTGCATGCATTCAAAATCAAAGAAGATGAAATCTACTTGGTTCTTGTTCTTCTTCATCTTTATTTCTTTCTTCTCTATCTTGTCGTGTTTTTGAATAAAACATCGATGATCAAAATCGACGATCTGATGACAAATAGAACATTTTTTCTTGCCAGCACAAACGTGTCTCTTGGAGTTGTTGGTACGAATCAACTGTCCACACGTAGAACACGATTGTAATAACCTCACAAGCACATTTTTGTTGGTGACCTTGGGTCTTGCGATGTTGTTGGTAGCAAGAAGGACTGACAAAACGGCGTCGACAGGTTTCACAATAAATGTGTTGTTGTTGTGGTTCAGGAAGGCATGGTGTGTTGGCTAAACAACCCCGACATCTTGCTCCACAACCAATGTGTTTCTCCCGACTATTACACCCTTTGTTACATTTCTCACAGAAGTAAGAGTATCCTAAAAATCCAGTAATACTGGTAATGGTATCAAAATGTTCTTGATGGTGATAAAGATGAATGTATTTTCCCTCAGGAAAATCAGGGCCTCGAAACAGTAGAGCTCCGCGCACTTCTTGAGGGTGAACTTTTAACGTATAATGAGGAGCCAAAACATCTTGAAGTTGCTGCAATTGAGAAATGCCACACACAGTCTCTTTAGGGATCCCTGCTTGTTTTAACAAGAGTTCTGCTTCTTTTCGTTGTTGGGGTTTTTGCGATCGTCGAATGTTCATACCAGGCTTTTTTCCATTCTTTGCTCTCGTTCTTGTTAGCATAGGTACGCCCCACCACGATAGCTCGAGCTAAACACATTGAATCTTCAGTATTGTTAATTTGGACGACACTATGTTTGGTAGTACGAAGATCGTCCACCAATAACGGTTTTTCTGCTTCGACCACTTCCTCGAGGTGGAGAAAACGTGTGTCATGTAAAGGGTGGCCTGTCCATCGGTGATGGTAAATTTGTCACTGGATGGTTGTCCAAGTTCTATTTGAGACATGACTTTGTCTGGCGTTAAATCTGCCGGAGTACTAAACTCAATCCAAACGGGACTCTTCAATTGGTCATGATGAATCGCCAGTCTCAACCGATCTCTTCTTGGCTCCACATTGGCGTTTCAAGTTCTGTAAGACAGATTCCCACAAATCGCTAATGAACCGCGCCGCTTTCTCGGGAGGTACTTGGGACTTAAAGTCTTTGAAGTGTACTGTGTGAGTATACGCCGTGGTCCTAAATTTTCGAGAAGTGATTTTTTGTGTCTCTCGAATCCTATAGTAATTTTCAGGAGCCACGGTAGGACTTTCTTGGTCAGGGGTTCTGGTGTTGGTAGTAGTGGTTTTGGTTTTGGGTGGTGTTGGTTGGAAGTTTGGGTTTCAGGTTGTTCACTCATTTCGTCTTCAAAGTCACTGGCATGGACTTGAGCCAGTAGTTCCTCTAAGGGTGTTTCAGGGGGCACGGAATACCTTCGTCGCCGTGGCTTCTTGGTTTGTTCTTGTTCTGGTTCTGATTTATCATGGTTTGGACGTGATCTATTCATCTTGAACTCTGATTTGAAACTGATTGAGTTTTCACCCAGGTACCTTTATATAGAGAGAGAAGAGATATAAAGAGAGAGCTTCTTACCTTCAGAATCAGTCTTTGGTGATTGAACTTTCAAGCTGCTGAAAAGATGGAAGAGTCAAAAAGACAGATTGCTTTTTTAGTGAGAGATTTACAGACAGTGATTCGAAAGTATACTACGTACATTAAGAGTAGGACTACTCCTCCTCTGTCTCTAGAGATAAAACTGAAGATACTTGTTACATCTGTCAAGAGAAAGGACATTGGGCGCCAGATTGTCCCAAACGTCAACAGCAAAAGAGAGATAAAGGGAAAGATATCTGCTATCATTGTAAAGGACCAGGACATTGGTCTTCGGAATGCCCTCAGAAGAAAGAAGAACAAGAAGAAGAAGAGGAGAGGGAGGAAGTTGATTCAAAATCAACAAACCCAGAAGAAGAAGAAGAACATATCATCAAGAAAAGTAAGAAGAGAGTAAGAAGAATGGAAGACAGTGAGGAGAATGAAGAAGAAGAAGAAGAAAAAATGGAAGACATGATTCCTGTGACGCTCAGGATTCCTATGAAGAAGAAACACAAGAGAGACAGTGAGAAGGAAACTCCAGTGTTTAGATTGAAGAAGGACAAGCATTACAGAAAGTGAACTTTGTTTCTTGTGTGTTTTTTGGTGTTATATGTTATATTGCTGAATTATTTTGTAAAAAAAAAAAAAATGGATGAATACACCAGACTGGAGAGAAAAAAGTAAGTGGTTTTGTGTTATTTTGTTTTAGAGTAGAAATGCACGCACGCACGCACTCACACTTTTACTATGGTGGTATTTTTTAAATGTTTTAACTTGATTTTTGGCAATTTGATTTCTTTTCTTTAAATCCGGGGCCCTTAAAAGGACCGTTGGGTTGTTTTGTTTTTGGTTTCAAAACAAAACTTTCAAATTAACTTCAAATGCCGTAGTCCTTTACCACGGCCTAATCCATATCCTAGTAATGCTGCTGCTACTGATGGTGTTTTCATTATGGTGGTAGTCACTGGTGGTGGCGTTGGTGTGGTGCATCTCACTAACACTGGAAGGCTTAGAAGAAGAATGTTGTTTAGCCCGTGATGGCCTTTTCCGTTTAGGTGGTTGATGAGTTAAAGAATACTTATAGACATTGGTCATCCATTTTAACTCATATAATATCTCTTCTAACAGACTTACAGTTCTTTCTGAAGACTGATGCTTTCCTTTCCTGTTTCCTTCTTCTCCTCCTCTTGTAACTGCTGCTGCTGCTGCTGTCTGATTTCTTCTTCTTCACTTTGTTTTCTTCTCTCTTCTTCTTCTTTCTGTTGTTGTTGAAGAAGAAGAAACATTTCTTCCTCTTCCCGTTGCTTTTTTACAAAATTTTCCATCTCTTCCATTTGTCTTCTTTTAAAATCATTCACCATTGGTACAGTAGTAGCAGTAGAGTAGTAGTATTGTCCAAACTCTTGATTTAGTAAATCTAAATCAAAGTCTTTCCGGCCGGAAGTTCAATAATGCCGCAGCATTCATTATCGTTGCAGAATCACTCCAATACATTGATGTAGTACTTGTCTTTTCAGTCTCCATGAAGGCTGTCGAAAAAAGTAATACCCCCCCCCCCCCCCCCCCCCCTGTACGAACGCTACGATACCTTTATACCCGAGATGAAGTGACAACCCCCGCTCTCTTCCCCATTGGAAGAAAACACCAACCGACTTGTAACGCGTGTTTGGATTGGTAGTTGATTTGGATCCATTTTCAATCCGATCGTAAGGTATATATACAACCGCTGTTTCATAAAAGCTTCACCGGTTTTCTCCAAGACCACTCCTAAAAAAAAATCATGTGGGTTAGTGTGGAATCCTCCAACATGTTTCAGGAATGCTGTTTAATTCCAGATTCCTTATGTATGTAAAAGCTTCATGGGCTAAAACAAAAATTACAGACACAGCTACATGTATAGACAGACTTATGTGGAGAGACAAGGCTGTCTAAAGAGGGTTTTGTTGTAGTGGGCCCGAAGTCCGAAGAAGATTAAGAAAAAAAGAAAACCCTCTAGGAGATGCTCATGTTGTTAAAAAACAACAACAACAACAAAAAAAACGGTCCTTTTTAGGACCACCCATTTTTTCAAGAAAAGATTAATTTTTTCCAATATTGCCTATATAAGTGTGTGTTTTTATATGTTTGTATATTTGTTTTGTTTTGTCATAGTCTACCCCTTCTCATACAAAAAAATCCCTTCTCCCATGTATGTGTTTATGTGGTGTGTGTTTCTTTTTGAAAAAAGGGGGGATGTTTTCCATCACGTCCGCCCTCTCGCATATAAAGCGGTGCCTTCCACAGTTGCGCCAAGAATAATAGTCCTTCTAAGGGCTAAACAGTCCTTCTAAGGGCTAATTCATTGCCTGAATCAATGGGGTTTTCAATTTTGGCTTTTTTCGAAAACCCCTTTTGATTATACTCTTTAAAATTCAAATTTGATCAATTTTGAGCCACCGTCTAAAACACATTCTCTAAGTAATTATCT